>NW_019384291.1:859995-878143 GCF_000648655.2 Copidosoma floridanum | reverse complement strand
TATGGGTATATCATATCGTAATTTGTATAGTATATTTTTAAAAATTATTTTTTGTTTTTTCTGATTATTTTTCGTCTAAGTCTTATCGTCTCTTCCATACTATTCAATTGTTTAAATGAATTTACAAACAGTAAAAATATATTTAATTATTAAATTACAATAAAATAATATGCCTATAAGACCAGTAGTTTTGTTCTACAGTTAACCATCATACAAGTTATGAAAAAAATTAATACAATTCATCACATGCAACACCAGTTTTAAGCCTCCTTTTAGCATTAAGAATTAAATAGAACGTATAAATAAAATACAAAACTTATAACAATAAAATACCATATAATTCAATCTTAATCTCATTTGATATGAAAAATCTGTTTCTTAGTGTGCCAGTTATCGAAGTACAAAATATTATAAAAAATCTTTATTGTTGCCGAGAAGGTCTTTTGACTAACTTCGCCAAGCCTCTCTTTCACACCCACGAACGAACGTCCGGTGGCACTTCGCCTGATCAACGAGGTGTTGCGATCGTCTCTTTCGCTCTCCTACAAGCAAAAGGCTTTGCTAGAGCTGAGGCGACGAAAGTGAGCAAGCTCTGCCAGCAGACCAGTTATCGACACCTTGCTGCTACTTACTTACCTTCTTTAAGAGCCCAAGTCTCCGCACGTTGCTCGCAGCCAAGAGCCGTGCGTGATTTTCGCTTATTTTTCCAGTGCACTATGAATCTTAAAATTAAAAAGCAATTACTCATTTTGTAACTTTGACATAATGAATATTATAGTGTAGAATTTTATAGTGAATGGGGGCATACTTTTATTTACACACCCTCTCTGTTTTCTGCTCCCAACAACTTTTAAAGTATATAGGACAAATGAGTAGAGCTTTTAAATATAAGATAAATGAACATAAAAATGCTCACATAAAAATATTAGATTGTTCTAGTTATACTACCCATATGAATGACTGTAATTAGGCTTATAATCATAATTTTAAGATTTTGCACAAACGAAAGAAGGGTGAAACGTTAGATTTTTTAGAAGCATTAGAAATTAATTAATGTAAAGTTCAACCGTATTACTGAATAATATGCTAAACCTTAATACCTCACTTTTACTCAATTTAGGATTAAGATTACATATACGGTGTATTGACTATGTACAATTTGTATGTATTGTCCATTGTTGTTAAACCTAAACATATGTATGCCTGTGTGTATTGTTATTATATAAAAGTGGCATATTACTTGGTCTTGTCGTACAAATGTCTGAAAAAGCTACTGAGATACCAAAGCAGCTGTAAAGTTTGCAACGAATAAAAGTAAAGATCGACTATTGAATCAGAAGTCATTTATTTAATTAAATAATTAACAAAATTATTTATCATACAAGGTTGCAATATTATTAATCTAGATTATCGTACAGTCTTAGTATGAGAAATTTTATCCTCTATTAAATGTCACAAGATGAACTCAACAATTTTCTACATACACATCTGCTGGATAAAAATAATTGACTTAACTAGTTAAGAGATACTAAAAAGAACAAAATATTTAATTTTATGAATGCTCATTAAGTGCAGTTAAAGTAGCTCTGTGCAAGAAATAAATGCAGTTACTTGCAATTCTAAATAAAACGAATCGAAAATGATTTTGGCTAACTTTCCAAAAAAAAAGTGCCAATACACTGTTATCATACCAAATATAGCTATATACTGTTCTTATACGAAATATAACTGTTCAGCTACTTCATACAAAATTACAATCAATTGTAAATGATATAACGCGTAACAATATTTGTGGTAATATACTAGCTTATGTTACCACAATACAGTTCTAAAAACGTGGACTACAACATGCTTGTTTACTTGTAATATAACATTCTAATAGTAAAATATTTACTTCTAACGATTTGAATATTAAAATGTATGCTGCGATTATCCTAAATTACAAAAAAACTGGCAAAAAAAATTACTAAACAAATGCTACATGCTCAATTCATAGTCAATAATGCATTTAGTAAATTTTTTCAAATTTTAAATAAAAAATGGTGCGCCGTAGCACTACCCTAAAGGTGGTGTAAGAATGTGATAACAAATATGTTAACATAAAAAAATTATTGGGAGGGTGGTAAAAAGTCACCAAGAAAAGCTGGAACAAAAATTAAAGCGTCCCTAGTACAATGCTTTTAGAAAGTGTGGGGATACTTAGAAGTTTTCTTAAAACTGTAAGGAGTGCTTGAAAAAGGCCAAAAATATATAACTAAAAATGACATACTAACAAAAAATTTCATCTCAGAGATGTGACTGAAGGATGGCTGAAGGAAAATGTTTTAAATTGTGTTGGAATTTATTTTTACAAAGTTATAAAATCTTAAATAGGAGATGGGACAAAGGGTTAGCTAAACAAAAATGTAACTAAAATCAAAATAAGCTAAGAATTGATGAAATTTTACCTTTTTTAGACGGGTGACTGCGAAGGGTGGGTTGAGACGGAGATGGGGGGGAAGGCCTCATCGAAATCGAGCAGAAGGGATGTCAGAGAAAGAGGGGGGTAAAAAAGGGGCTAAGAGGGTCAGGGAAGGGAAGGAAGGTATAGAGAAAGGTTTGTAAAGAATGACATTCTAAGATAACTTAATTATAGAGGATATATATACACACACAGTAATTTTCGTAAATTGGGCTATAGAATTGCCTTACCACCTGCTTAATGCCTCAGGCTTCCATAATATCTCATTCATTCATTCGATCTTTACATAAACTCAATCTTGACCTATACATTCTTCTCCTACTATTTCTCTATTACTTAGATTTAATTTAAAACTAAAAACCACCTTCATCGTACCACCATAATAATCAGAAAAATCCCATGGAGCCTCCCACCAACCCCCAAAATTTTTTGAAAACCCCTCCATTGGCCCTCACCAACCTACCACATAAGCATACGATAAATTTTTGTTAAAATTAGACATTGGTTTTTAAAAACCTTCGAATGCCCTTAGCAATACGTAAAAGATTTAGTTGTTTAATACGTTCCTTTGTTACCTAAAACAAAATGACCATGTGCAATTCACGTAAATAAAATGTTTGGCAAATTTTTATGCCACTTATAGGTTATTACTAGTGGCACTTTGATGTTTTAAAATTAGATTTTTGAAATATAGTTAAATTATACTATTACGAATGTACAAATGCACTACATAATTATATTATGCTAATGAAACATACAATTAATACTTTTCTTAAATATATTAATCGTGGCTCCTGCCATTAGCTCTTCTTTTATCAAAAAGACAATGTAAATAGTATAGTAAGGTGAGCTATATGATACCAGTACATGTAATAGCTTTTGACTAAGAAAAATAAAGTGATTTATGAAGGTTTAAATAAAGTGATCTAAAAATGTTTTTTTTTAGTTGTCAGGGACATTATAAGAAGTAATTTATTTTTTTCGTCACATGACGTTAAAAAAATATTTATATTAGCTGCACTTGGCCTGACTCAAATGTATTGAAACATTTTACTACAAAATTTAATTTTTTAACGCTTACGGATTTCTTTCCACTAAATAGTTACTGTTATTGGTAAACTAAACAATTAAGTAGATTAATCATCTATTCAAAAATTTTATTTACCTGTAAAATAAAATTTCTTTTTTTCTACAAACGGTATTTATAACTGAAAAAGTCGAGTTGCTTTGGCAATGTCGTATTGGATAGGAAATGTCGAGAAATTTAATTACTCGCATGTAATACTAACCCATCGATGTATTAGAGTTGATATTAATACTCTTACATGCCATGTAAGCAAGACGTTAGACTGAAAAATCGCCGAAAAAAGTATAAAATGCGGCGATTGAGAAGAGGAGTCACTGAGACCTTGATGGTGACATTGGTAATGCACTTTTCCGGTAAGAAGAAAGTTCCAGGCTCAAGCCGTGGTCTAAGTAGCATTTTTTTTCAATTGCTACGTATGTCAATTTTCTACAAACAGGAGTTATTACTTAAAAAGTTGAGTTGCCTTGGCAATAGCGTATTGAATGGGAAATATCGATAAATTTAATTACTCGCATGTAATACTAACCCATCGATGAATTAGAGTTAATATTAATATTTTTACATACCATTTCAGCAAGACGTTTGACTGAAAAGTCGCCGAAAAAAGTATTAAATGCGGCAATCGAGAAGAGAAGTCACCGAGACCTTGATGGTGACATTGGTAACGCACTTTTCCCGTAAGAAAAGAGTTTCAGGTTCAAGCCCTGGACTAAGTGGCACTTTTTTTAAATTGCTACGTATGACAATTTTCTACAAACAGGAGTTTTTACTTAAAAAGTTGAGTTGTCTTGGCAATAGCGTATTGGATGGAAAATATCGATAAATTTAATTACTCGCATTTAAAGAACTATTATGTTTATTATTGACAAATTTATCACTTAAGAGGTCTTTAAAATTTTTTTAAATTTTGGTACTCTGTTTATTTCTTAAAATTAGAAGCTGAGCAGAAAACTTTCTGATCAACAAAAGTAACATGTCAGTACTAGCTTCTTAAAATACAGTGTTAATTTATAAATTATAAGTGACTAGCAGACCCTAAAACTCACTAAATGGAACACCGTAGTGAATTGCAAATGTCATTCAAAACGTTTGTAATTAAAAATCTTACAATTTTTCTTACAATTTTTTTCAACCAACAACTTTTTTTTTATAACGTTTTTTAACGACATGATCAAAATTTTTTAAGCCCTATGAGGGCTATTTTTTGTGGACCTTGTTACGTTCTTATATATATACATGCCTAGACACCTTAGAAATGTTTTCTCTAACCTAATTCTGTAGTACCAAACTTATGAGGAGGAACACTATAACGTGTGAAGCATTAGAGCTAGTTGTAAAGCTCTTTTTCAACGACTTCTGGTATTATGCTGGACATGTTGGTATCTAAAGCACCATTTTTTTGCAGAGCTCAGTTATTTTAGATTTCTCAGATGGAGATATTAGTTCGTGATGCTTAGAGTCAAGAGGGGAATATAGGGTCGTTGGTCGTTGCGGTTCCAGGACTTGCAACAAACAACTCCGTTCGTGTCGTCTGCCAGTAAATGACCGACTTGGTTTATTAGTGACTGGCTTCGAAAAGTGTTTTAGCTGATAATTCGTTGCCATAAGTGGTCGCAGAAATGTATTTTTTAGCAAGGTAGCATAATATTAGATGGCCCTAAGAAGAGCCAATGAGATTGATAGTTAAATAGGAAACGTCTATAGTTAAAATTTCCTTAAAAAGGAGCAGTGGTGATACTTTTAGCAATTTATTATTATTATTCTTGATGATAAAGAATCCACTAGGCAGCTTGACTCTTATCCTTAGAATATCTGCGTACGGAGTCCATGCTGGAGAAATTCACGTGCCTTTAGGTCGTTCCCCGAATAACTAACCACTGACCGTTAGTCGGGAAAGTGGGCCTGGAGGATACCTTTTCTGTGGGTATGCAGTTTGAACGAACTTATGAGAAGGAGCCCGTTGTGGTTGCCCAAACTGCCCAGGATTGTTTTCCCTGACTTGCTGTTGTAGCTAAATCTGCTATTGTAGCACCAAATTGACTATGGTATGTGGTACCCTGCTAGAGGATATAATAATCAAACTTACTTAATTCTATTGCAGGTAGATTTGATGTTACTTCTACGCTACCAAGCAGATCCTTTAAAACTAAAGTCAGAAGCTAGCACATGTTTCTGAGACTTCAAGCTTATTTATTGCTATTTTTATTGATTATATCAAGATTAAAACTATAGTTTAATTATCTGGGAAGTGTATAATATAAATATGCTAATTTTTAGCATGATTGGTTAAGTAGTTTCGATGGAGAGCTATTACAACGGTTTTAGCAATTTTACTTTATATATATTTGTAATATTTATGTAATAACTATAAAATTAAATTAAAAATAACATTTATTGGTCTTTTGTTTTTTTCTAGCTAGTCAGCTCACAGCACGCTAAAGGCTGAAGCCTCACTAGTAAATACATATGTCTCCATGTGTTAAGCAGTTGTGTAGATAAAGTTAAGTCTTAGCTAACCTTGCCCCCTCTACTCAACATTAGCCCTCCTTAGCTCCCCTTAAGCTCCACCGCAATTTACAGAGTTGTCTGCGCATTTTTAAGAGATTTTTTTTACTATTTTTATAACTTTAAGCTTGCATAAATAGATTTATACATTTATTCTCCGCTTTCCCCACTTCAGCACACCCCTGAGATCTCTATAGCTTTCCCTGGGCTACCCTTGCAACTCCCTTTCAGATTAATTAAGTTTTTTTCTAAAATGTATGCATACTATAAATGTATGTATATCTATAAATTTATTTGTATTTATTTAATTCCTATAATATTCAAATTATATGTATATGTTACATGCATAAAACACTCTACTTACAAATGAGTACCCAAGTCACATCTTGTTTTCATGTTTTTTTAAGATGCTTATTACAAGTCCTCCTATATCCTATATCATCATCCCTACTGACTTTGTAGTTGTAAGTGATACATTTTTTTTTTAAATTTGAAATTTTCTGCATTGCGTATACTTTCTTATACATTTTGATAAGAATTGTATAGGTAAAAATTAAAAATTAAGAATTGAATCTTCTTTTTTCAAGGAAATCGATAAAAAAATTGTATAAAATGTTTTTTCGATGTATGTACTGTAAAACAATAGTATGCATATGTACAGTAGCACAGCAATGAAAGCCGTTAAATTTGAAGATTGTCAGAATTGCGAGGAGTTTTCGTTGAATTAAGATCAGAAGTAATGTGGCACCCAAGTAAGTGGCAGAAGTAGAAATCTCGAAAAGTAGTCAGTACCATTCCAGCCACATTGCTTTTTGACATCCTTTAATGATAAGCAACGTATTAATTACGAAATTAAAAAGTACGTTTCAGCGTTAAAATTGTGGCAAACTTAAGTAACTGCCTCTTCCCAAGTTTAATACAATCGACACTAAGGGCACTGATAAATTTTCAAACACTTTTTCCCAATTACATTGGAGGTTGGCCCGCAAGGCAAGCAATGGGGCGTGAGCCTAACTAGAGTGGATTTGTATTAATATATATTGTTGTTTTCACCCCACCCTATGACTCACTTTCCCTCCCTGCCCCACCCTTTCCCGTGCTTCCCGACCCTTCTTCACCCTTCCCTATCCTCCTCCCCCTTTTCTCATCCTTTTCCACCCTTCTCCACACTTTACATATTTTTTGGAGTGAAATTTCTTATGTTGGCCCATGAACAGCCGCGTGAGGGTAAATAAATTACGAAGAAATGTAACCACCCACCCGGCGTCGTATATGTGTGTGGGTCTGCGTATTAGCTTTAAGGTGAATGCTTAATAATATGCTGACATAGAATACGGTAAGCCTCATTGTAAAAATGCATGCATTTATAAATGATTAGTTACTTGCTCATTAATTATTTAGTTCTGATAATGTGTACTAATTAAAAATTGGTAACAAACACATGACTTTAATATATCAAAAATTGACTGTAAAATTGTCAGAACACTTAATTTCAAAATTTGTAAGCTTACTGGGACAATTGAGCTTATATTTAGCATTCTTATGTTGCTGATACGAGTTTTCATCATCACTGACCCAAAAACTCAATCGCACTTGTCAGAAAATGCGATTGCTACTGTTGTATTGTTATTTCCTAACATGTAAAATCATAGCATGTAACATCATCGTGCAATTGTTAATGCAGCCTGCAAGAACATCGCTCATTGGTTGACCTCATTTAACGAAAGGCCTTTTTTACCCGCTCTGATGCTATAAAAACGCACCATTAAGAAGAAAAACCGCTTTCTTTACATCTGTCATCTGTCCTCTAAGGTTTTAGTCAACTCTTGACTCTCGTGACTCGTGAGTACCTTATACACGTAAGGCATAACGTGTTGGCTGAGGCAACTTAAGTGCGTGTTGAGAACACCAATAGTATCAGATTACGCTAAGGAGTGAGGTACAGCAAAGGAAGCCCGCCAATAGTGATTCCAGCGATAGCAGAAAAAGCAGAAATCGCAACACCCTACTGGTCACGAACTCGTTCGTGTAGTTTAAGGAAACACTGATGGTTACAGCACGAAGCAGTAGGGAGCTCCGAAGCAGGAGTAACAACAATCAGTGATAGATGTGAGTAAAATATCAGTAATAAAATTTACGCTGAACCTTGTTTTAAACTTTATTTAAAAGAAGAAATTATTGTTAAATTGCTTTCATAAAGAAATAGATTAATTTTCTATATTATTTAAATAAAGATTCTTATTCAATACAAAAAAAAAGAACAAATAAAGCTCATGATCTGAATTCTAAGAACCCCACGAACGACACTTAAGTAAAACATTTAAGACCTTACTCTGAACAAATTTGGTCATAACATGATAATCATAAGAACATTTTCGTAAGAAATAAAAATGTAAAAATAATATAATACTATATAGTTATGTATTGGATAGTATTGGTCGTTACTTGCTGAAGATTCATGTCAGGTTAATTATTGAATCAAATAAATGACTCTATATTTTATAGTCAATCTTCACTTTTATTCGTTACAAACGTTACAGCTGTTTCGGTATCACAGTACCTTCTTTAGACGTACGTACGACGAGACTAAGTAATTTACCGCGTTTATATAATATCAATACACACAGGCGTACGTATGTTTCAGTTTTACAACAACGGACAATCCATACAAATCGTACATAGTCAATACACATATATTATCTTCATTCTAAATTTTATAAAGGTGAGATATTAAGCTTTAGCATATTATTCAGTAACACGTTAGAGTTTTTAATTGATTAATTTCTAATGCTCCTAAGAAATCTAACTTTTAACCCTTCTTACATTTATGCAAAATCTTAAAATTATGATTATAAGCATGATAACAGTCATTTATATGGGTATAATAACTAGAACTATCTAATATTTTTATGTGAGCATTTTTCTGTTCATTTATCCTATATTTGAAAGCTCTACCCATCTGTCCTATATACTTACTATCACAAGGTCCGCAATTAGTTTCGTGAATACCAGACTTATCTCTTTTTTTTCTTTTTTTTTTTGTTTTATCTTCATTGTTTTTAATGACTGCAGACTTTTATTAGACTTGAACGCTATTTGTATAGTATATTTTTAAAAATTATTTTTTGTTTTTTCTGATTATTTTTCGTCTAAGTCTTATCGTCTCTTCCATACTATTCAATTGTTTAAATGAATTTACAAACAGTAAAAATATATTTAATTATTAAATTACAATAAAATAATATGCCTATAAGACCAGTAGTTTTGTTCTACAGTTAACCATCATACAAGTTATGAAAAAAATTAATACAATTCATCACATGCAACACCAGTTTTAAGCCTCCTTTTAGCATTAAGAATTAAATAGAACGTATAAATAAAATACAAAACTTATAACAATAAAATACCATATAATTCAATCTTAATCTCATTTGATATGAAAAATCTGTTTCTTAGTGTGCCAGTTATCGAAGTACAAAATATTATAAAAAATCTTTATTGTTGCCGAGAAGGTCTTTTGACTAACTTCGCCAAGCCTCTCTTTCACACCCACGAACGAACGTCCGGTGGCACTTCGCCTGATCAACGAGGTGTTGCGATCGTCTCTTTCGCTCTCCTACAAGCAAAAGGCTTTGCTAGAGCTGAGGCGACGAAAGTGAGCAAGCTCTGCCAGCAGACCAGTTATCGACACCTTGCTGCTACTTACTTACCTTCTTTAAGAGCCCAAGTCTCCGCACGTTGCTCGCAGCCAAGAGCCGTGCGTGATTTTCGCTTATTTTTCCAGTGCACTATGAATCTTAAAATTAAAAAGCAATTACTCATTTTGTAACTTTGACATAATGAATATTATAGTGTAGAATTTTATAGTGAATGGGGGCATACTTTTATTTACACACCCTCTCTGTTTTCTGCTCCCAACAACTTTTAAAGTATATAGGACAAATGAGTAGAGCTTTTAAATATAAGATAAATGAACATAAAAATGCTCACATAAAAATATTAGATTGTTCTAGTTATACTACCCATATGAATGACTGTAATTAGGCTTATAATCATAATTTTAAGATTTTGCACAAACGAAAGAAGGGTGAAACGTTAGATTTTTTAGAAGCATTAGAAATTAATTAATGTAAAGTTCAACCGTATTACTGAATAATATGCTAAACCTTAATACCTCACTTTTACTCAATTTAGGATTAAGATTACATATACGGTGTATTGACTATGTACAATTTGTATGTATTGTCCATTGTTGTTAAACCTAAACATATGTATGCCTGTGTGTATTGTTATTATATAAAAGTGGCATATTACTTGGTCTTGTCGTACAAATGTCTGAAAAAGCTACTGAGATACCAAAGCAGCTGTAAAGTTTGCAACGAATAAAAGTAAAGATCGACTATTGAATCAGAAGTCATTTATTTAATTAAATAATTAACAAAATATATATTGAAATTTGGACAGGGTACTTTGCTGTTGTTACGTAAACAGCCAATCGGCCCTATTAACTACGGAGAGACAGAGCTGCAGAGAGTTAAAACAAACAATGACAAAGTCAATTTGTATATCATTAAGAAATTTCGTTCCACACAATATTTGTAACCTCAGTGTCTTTTTTTATTTGAATTAGGACGAAAATAGCATCCTTTGTTATGCTTTATAATAACAATACAATCTATAGTTGAAAATGTGGAAACAATGATTTTTTTAAATATAGTCCTACCATATCAGGATATTGGTTTTGTAAATTACTTAGTTTTTGTGGTATAAAAACTGTTTAACTATTTTTTTTTCGAATATTGTTTGTGCCTAAATATTGTATTTTAACAACTTTGTTATTTTCAACCTTGTGCCATTACATAAACGATACGACGAACTATAGTTTTTTACTAACATAACAGCTGCTTGAATTTATAAGTTTAGTTTATTAGGTGGTTGCCCTTACCCAATATTATTTGGTATTTGTATCGGAAAATTAATATTGATATAACCGTCGGATTGGTCAGCACCCTTAAGTGTTAATAATGAGACAGTATACGAAGTGGTCATTCGAGCATGACTTTACTGGAATAAATAACAAAACTGCGAACATTTTAACGTCATGCTGACGCCGTCCTTAGGGCAACTAATAACAATGTACAGAGAAACAAATTACAACATTAAAAATAACAAGTAGCAAAATATAAACAGTTATGTAAAAATATCAATGCAAGTGTCAGGACACAACATGACACTGCAAGCGGAGTGACGAAAACTTTTCGCATGATTACAAATTTACGAAAATAATTTTTCACAAAAAATTAAGAAAACTATGGCCCTCTCTCTAAGTGTAGAAATTGTATCTTCACCCAATCTTATAATATCAGTAAACTTTCATAAATAAGACGTAAGAACTAAACTAAAAATTGCCTTAATTGTAAAAGTAATATAATAGTAGTAGCTTCTTTCAATATATTAATGGGGTTACGTCCCTTGTACGCTCCGAGTTTCATCCACTTAATTTTAAAATCGGTTAAATATCTTACCTTATAGTTTTCTTTCAAAGTTTCTTAACTTAAATGGTTTATTTGATTTATGAAAAATTAGTAAAGATTTATCTGCTTCGCTTGCCAACTCCCCACGGACATTTGATTATGAAAAAGTACAAAACGTCTAAATTGGAAAAATAAAGAACTCTTTATTTTACTTCCAGATATCATCAAGACCGCCAAAACTTTTATATTTAAAGAGAAATTTATTTATGATATTTGTATAAATCATAACGCAACTAAGAAAAAGAGCAACAAATTTTTTTGTTTTGTTTTTGTTTTGTTATACACCCTCATTACTTTGCTTTGTCCAAGAAAAAAAGGACAATAATTTAATTGTTGTCGAAGTTGAGAAATAGTTTTACCATTATTGAATGAATATAATGTAAAATGAAGATGGCTGTTACTGCATGACTTTCACTTTGGATATTTGATACGATATTATAACAACAGCTTTTGTTTTGCTACCTGTAATACAAACGATTTTTGTGAAATAAAAGGGCTTATGTAATTTGAAAATACAAAAAACAAGTTCTTTACATATCACCAAATACTATAAAATCTAATAGTAACGAATCAACGTGTAGCCAAATAGATATTTTCTTAAATGATAGTGCCATGAAAAAAAGATCAGACAAAAATCCAAATTCGATTGAAAAACTTCTGGAAACTACAACTAAAATTTTTATCGAAAATACTTATTCCAAAAACTACAAACATCAATATTAACTTTGTAACAGAAGCGAGCTTCTAAATTATAAATTATACTTTATAACAATGGCTACTTGCTTATAAGAGTGTTATAATAAATCAGTTACTTTTGAATGTGGAGCAACTATCGTTTTAAAATCATGAACACGCACACATTATAATAGAAAATAATCGCATGAATTTTTTTTAGAAATTATAAAAATCTTATACAAATAGAGTATCGCTAAGGAATTTGAGATCATATTTATAACAATGAATCCAATATTTTAAAAAATTTCAAAGATAAACGGAAAATAGGAGATATTTTTATTTTACCAGCAACTTACGTAGGTAGTCCTCGATATATGCAACAACACTATCAAGATAAAATGGCTATGATGCAAAAATGTGGCAAACCAGATTTATTTATAACAGTTACTTGTTACATCAAATGGAAAAAGACAGAGATTATTTTTCAAAATTTTCCGAAAAGTACAGCTCCAAACGATGAAGCAAACATCACTGACAGATTATTTTATTTAAAATTACAATTAATTTTGAATGACAGAAGTGAAAAAAGTTTTTGGTAACACCATCCCATATATTTATACAATTAAATTTTTAAAAAAATATTCGGCACATGCTCACAATATAATAACGATCTATCCAAACAGCAAATTGCATACTCCTAAAAACGAAGATCAATGCATTTCTGCTGAAATACCAACGCATGACGAAATTGTAAAAAAACTTGTGATTAAACATGAGCTACATGGTCCTTACACTAAGGAAAGTCATTGTTTTACATAAAATTTAGATTTTTGTAAGAAAGGCTTTCCAAAATCTTTTAAGAATTATATTCCATTTGTGGTTAATGGTTATCCACATTGCAAAAGACGAAATAATAGTTTGGATAAAACTTTTTACAAAATAAAAAACTGTTATACGATAATTCCAGTTGACGATTCTATGGTAGTTGAAGAGAACAAATATTTGTTTAAAAAATATCAATGTCATGTAAATATTTAATACTATGCTTTAATCAACAGCATAAAATATATTAATGATTAAATACATAGAAGCAGTGATAAAGCATACGTAAAAAAAAATAATTCAAATGATAATGATGAACATAATGAAATTTTGATAGAGTTACACAATTCGTTGATGGTTAAAATTAAGCCTAATAGAAGCAGCATGGCAAATACAAGAGTTTCCACTAACAGAAAGAAGTTATACTATTGTATGATAGGTAGTTCACACTAAAAATCAACAAAAACCAATTCTCAAAAATAACGACATTAACTCTTTGGTTTGATTTAAATAAGATGGATGAATTTGCAAAAACTGTTGATTACGTTAACATTCCACAATAGGACATTTTCGATAATCAAACTAAATCATAAAAAAATGTAAAAATAATGAAACAAATGTTGCTATAGGAAGACTAAATATTGTATCTCTAAAAGATCAAGAACTTTTTTTAAACTAATTTTAAATGGTGTTAAGGGCGCAACATCGTTCAAAGATTAGCAAAACTTAAAAAAAATTTCGTATAATAAATATTCAGATACAGCGATTGACACAAAATCAATTGAACACAACCTTTAAATTTTAAAAATTTTTGATGAAGCTTGCAAAACTATGTAACATTTCTTATTAGAAAAATTTCTTGCGTCGGTTCTTTCATCAAAAAGTTTTCAAAGTTACAATACATGGGATAAATCTTAAGAAATCTTTTACCAAAGACTTCTCGTAAAAGACGGTTAACTTGTAAAGATTTTAGATAACCAGAACCTGAGATACTCAAAACGGTTATTGATCTCAAAAACAATCAATATGATGGAAAATTTATTGAATTCAGTAAGAAAATGTATAATATTCAACAGAATTAACTAAAAAACCACCAAAAGTATATTTATTTAACAATTTATCTTCATTTAAAAAAAATTATTTTCAAATCAGAAGTCATTTATTTAATTAAATAATTAACAAAATATATATTGAAATTTGGACAGGGTACTTTGCTGTTGTTACGTAAACAGCCAATCGGCCCTATTAACTACGGAGAGACAGAGCTGCAGAGAGTTAAAACAAACAATGACAAAGTCAATTTGTATATCATTAAGAAATTTCGTTCCACACAATATTTGTAACCTCAGTGTCTTTTTTTATTTGAATTAGGACGAAAATAGCATCCTTTGTTATGCTTTATAATAACAATACAATCTATAGTTGAAAATGTGGAAACAATGATTTTTTTAAATATAGTCCTACCATATCAGGATATTGGTTTTGTAAATTACTTAGTTTTTGTGGTATAAAAACTGTTTAACTATTTTTTTTTCGAATATTGTTTGTGCCTAAATATTGTATTTTAACAACTTTGTTATTTTCAACCTTGTGCCATTACATAAACGATACGACGAACTATAGTTTTTTACTAACATAACAGCTGCTTGAATTTATAAGTTTAGTTTATTAGGTGGTTGCCCTTACCCAATATTATTTGGTATTTGTATCGGAAAATTAATATTGATATAACCGTCGGATTGGTCAGCACCCTTAAGTGTTAATAATGAGACAGTATACGAAGTGGTCATTCGANAAATAATTCACAGGGCCAAAGTGTCAACTCTGTAGTATTAGTTTTTAAGAAACCTATCTTTTTCCATGGCCAATTATATTTAGCTTTATCCTTATGCATAAATCCAAAAAACTTTTCAATTCTAAATGGTTCTTAAGATCAATGGAAAATAAAAAATATAGTTTGGAAGATAATGTTTGAAACCTAACAATATATCCGTGGTTAAAACTGACTTCGTTGTCATATCTTCGTATTAAGCATAAGCGGGCGTAAAGAAGTATTTTTAACATGAAAATATGTATTATTAAACATATTGTAGCTTCTAAGTACTTAAAACTATTTGATTTTTAAAAATCAAGATTTTCAATGTAATTATTGCATTTGAGGATTGAAAGATTACTGTTTAGTAACCGAAGACATGAAAATTCATACAAAAGAAAGTTATACGTGTCACCATTGTAACAACAGTAACTAAAGAGTTTAACTCTTAGAAAGGGTCCTCCTAAAGCACGAAACGATCATCAACAGAAATATTTGTCAACAATATGAAAGAAAATTTTTAAGAAAAGATGCTCTACAAAAAAATTTTAAATTAATATAAGTAACTTATTTAATAAATGCATTCAACTGTTTTGAAGTATAAACATAGTGGTATTTTTTAAAATCTTATTTTTTTATATACTGTTTTATTTTCAGACAACGTTGTTCCAATCTTGAAGTCATTTTTAAATAAAACATAATTCATCACGTGTTACAAAAATTTCGTTATTGATATGTGTGATGTAGTAAAGGTTAAGAAAAGGTGGAGAAGGGATTGAGCAAGGTAAAAATGGTTAAGCAACGTGAGTAAGAAGTGGGTCAGTGTGGAAAATAGTGGGGCAGAGTGGGCAAATTTATTTTATTTAATGTGTCAAGTGTTTATCACACTAGGTTCTTTTTTCGGTAAGATTAGTGATGAATATATATCTCTTATTTTTTTTTGTATGATACTCTATGAATTTATACGTCACTTGATGTAAAACTAAAAATAAAGTAGTCATTTAAAGTCACATAACTATTATTTTAAAATAAGTTATTGGGGCGCTAACATGCGAATCGTGCAGGAGAATGAAGCCTTTATATATTATCAGGGTTTTGCCTACTACAAGCTATGTGCGCCAATCCTCCATATTCAGCATCAAATATTGAATAGAAATAATAGAAAGCTTTTTTACAGTCTTTCAATAAAAAGTCACCTCGTCACCAATTTAACTAAAAATAATAAGCAGAATAAGACTATTTTCTAGAAGTAACCATAGAAAATTATATATCTACATTAATTTAATCTACAAGTGAACGTATATCATAAACGTAATAAAGAACTAAATAGAAGAACGTAAATGCCATTTCTCTTGGTATTTCTCATCCAATGAGCCTTATTTAGATAGTGCACACAATAAACAATGATTTCCACGGTTTTTATCATTAGATTATTATATGAATTAAAAATCTTCAAATATATGGGTATATCATATCGTATACTTATATGCATTTTTTTTTACATTATAGTGCTCTACATCCGGCTCCTTTGATAAGGGCACTACTATGGGCACTTGGCACTTGGGAAAGGAACAAGGAAAGGGACGGGAGGCCTCCCATTATTTGAGAGGGATAGGCGGAAATTAGGCAATTTTACTGCTAGAAAGTCACCTAAATTCTTCTCGAGGAGCATTGCGTGGCGAAAAAGCACATATGAAAAATCACAGAGGTACTTGCCCGAAACGTCGCACTGACCGGGAATCGAACCACGATCTCCCGTGTACCAATTTACGACCTAGCCAACTGAGCCACCACGTGCTCTATATAATACTTATATAAATAAAATGAAGAAATTTATACACTAACGTATTAAGAATAATAAAAACAAATAAATCAATATGCTAGTCAATTCGTCACATGACAGTGTGGAAATATTGATAATAAATTTGTATGGTTTTTTTTGTTTAATATAAGAGTATATATAAACCACGATGTTCTAAGTAACAATGTATAAAAGACTATATAATTTAGAAAAAATTTAGGTAACAACAAAAATAACGGTATAGTTATGTTAAAATGATGTAAAAGTAGCCCAACAAAAATTAAATTTTTTTCTTTTATTTTATGGTAAGCACCAAAACGGAGTAGAAAAAAACGTTTTGTAGAAAATGTGTAGGAGTGTAGACATACTCACTAAAATAAGTATAAAATATAGAAAAATTTAAACGTAACGTATAATGTTATCTACCATCGAGACTTTTAACCTCATAAGCTACTTTTGGTAAAGAATCATTTCATTTCCAATAAAATTTATTGTTATTTAAATAGTTACTGGTAAAACAGAAAAACAAAAATAAATGTACCATTGAAGGAAAGGTGTGGACAGAAGTAAAAACAATAGGTGTCTAAGAAAAATTATGTTTTCTTGAGAATGCGGGGTGGGGGATGAAAATTTCTTAAATCTATCATAAAGTTATCTCTCAAAAAGTTATAAGTTTAAAGACCGTAAGAAAGCTATTTATAAGACACCTGAAATGCAGAGCAATGCGTAAGGGTGGGGTGTGGGGTTTCTCACGTTTTTAGTGCTAGGTGAAAGTCACGAAGAAATAAAGAGAATTTTCGCTTGTATTGCTAGAGGGGGGCGTTAACAAGATAATTATAACATTTTCTAAAAATGTTTTAAGTTTCTGTGCGGGAAAGTAAGGATTATGTCTAAGGGGCCACTAAATTTGCGTGGGAGCCATGGGAGATCAGTAGTAAATGTCTG
Source organism: Copidosoma floridanum (assembly GCF_000648655.2). The sequence goes on along the minus strand of NW_019384291.1, from coordinate 860,500 downwards.
GATGAATCCACTAAAGTACCTGTATAATTAGGAAAGATGTATACAGATATGGCTTTTGACCAAAATTTAATTTGAGAAAAAAATTAATTATTTCAAAGAGCATATCAAAACTTTCTCAAATATTATTAAAAACAAATTAAATGTAGAATAGCCACAAAGTAAAGTATAAAAATTATTAAAAAACTAGAGACGTTGATAAAACTACTAAATTACTAAATAATTTTCTTACCAAAAAAGTTCACAAACAAATACGTACCATAAGATAATTATCGTGGGACACGTTGTTATAATAGTTTTAATTTAGGATTTTTTTAAAACTTTGATTTCTTCATATACCTTAAGAAATTACCAGATAAGTATTTTAAAGGAATATTTTTGAGTGAACTTTCCTATTTTATTGGTTAGATGGTGAGTCTATTATTGTTTCATATAGAAGATTTTAGCTAGAGTACTCGTTACCTTGTTAATAACTTAACGAAAAAAAGAAAGTTTACGGATTATATTA
>NW_019384291.1:828337-859463 GCF_000648655.2 Copidosoma floridanum | reverse complement strand
TCGAAGAAATAGTTATCAACAATCTAAAAAGCAAAAGATATATTTCATGATTATACATTTAAAACATAAGAAAAAAAAACTTATGGAGATATTTAAATGCAGTTACCTGATAATAAATTTTCATAAATAAAACATAAATATTAAGTAACCGTGGAATGTTGTGCATCTTCTAAAATCAAAAAATATATTTTTGACAACATGAATAGTAGTTGTAACAGTGCATACATAATAATTAAGAAACAAAAAGAGGAAGTAACAAAAATAATTTATAAAGTAAATAAATACAGTGATGCTAGACACGTGGGTCTCGTAAAATTAGTTTGGAGACTAAAAGAATTTTTATATTTTACTAGAAGTCGTACAGTTATGAATTAAGCTCTCACATTTATTGACACCCAAGAACATTATAGATTATTATGTTTTTAATAATAAACTAAAAATTTGGGGGGAGGAATGTTATAAAAATAACTGCAATATATGAAATACACGAAATCCCTCTTCCTTTGATAATGTTTACTGCAGACTTGCAAATGTACTTTATTAACATCTTATCGGACTCCCGCAAAAGCGCCCTCTATTGTACAACGTCAAGATATGTTAAGAGGTCTTACAATGGTGACCAAACGGAAAACGTGACTTTAGTCATAAATCGCTGAAATATCGCTTTGACCCTTACCTTGATGAGATATATTTTCCGTAGTAAAGATTACGCTTAAGTTGGTATGACGTCTACCTTTCGTACATAAGTCGACCATACTGTTACTACCGGACGATTCGCGCATCAAATAGTCAATAATGACTAATTCTGATCTATGGTTATCCACCTAATCGCTATTTTGTGGTAATCCTTCGAGGACCTCAATGTTACTTTCGAGTTCATGGTAACCAGACTGCCACTTACCGTAACAAAAGACTAGCGCAAAGGCTAGCGCAAAGGTGGCTCGCATGGCCCCTCAGCTTATTTCGCTGAGTTCAACTGCTGATCAAGCACTTTTTGTAACCTCCAGCGCCACGGCCATCACCGCCACCATTGCTCATGGATGGCTCACCCAACCAATCGGCTTGTAACGTCACGTCGCACGGTGGTCTAAAAGTGATTTTGTTGTTTCAAAAAGTAATATCTCAGGAAGGGAAACAGCCAGACAGATGATTTTTCTTTATTTTGTAGGTAATTAAATGCAGAATATAAAAAAAATATAGACGATAAGATTAGATGATTTTCTAACCTTTAAAAATAGCCCTAAACTTGGAATTTTTAAATACAAAAATAGTTAAACTATCTAAGGGATCGAAAAAATAATTGCCAAGTATGGAAAAGTAATTTTTACAGTACCTAAATACACAAGCAATTGATTTATGTACTTTAGAGCATTTACTGTTACCTAACATAACCTCCAAAATCGTTTAAAGACTGAAAAATCGACTTTTCTCATGGACGTGCTTATAAGTATTGAATTAAACTTGATAAAGGTATGAATATTTTTGAGATATGAACCTACGTAAATGTGCAACATACTAAAAATGCGTAACATTAGGCGTGATGATAGCTAACCTCAAAATATTTAGTACTCGTACATATTTGTCAATACATTGTGTACGAAAAAAACATTCATATAATAATTCTGGTGATTTCGATGTATTTTTTCCCGCTGAATCCGAATATGCAAGTAATTTTGGAAAATTAATTGCTTATCAACAATTTTTATAAACAAATTAGTAACAAATTTATTATTTTGCAAAACAAATATTTTAATGGATTTTCTGGCACATTCTAAGCAAAAAAAGGTCTCTTGTGATTTTTTCGCGAACCCCCAAGTTTTCGAGTAAAAAAATTACTAATTTCGGGAAACACTTTGATTGGTTCAAAGCATTCAAAAGGTTTATTACCCCATTTTTAACTCAAGAACTTCGTGCTAAGCTATTCGCAACGACTTTTATTTTACATACTTATAAAAGTGAGTAGCTGAAAAACAAAATCAAGTATAAAGAGTTTTTTAAGAGAATAAATATACAAACAAATTTAATTCTATGCAAGGCTAACCAACGACTCCTTGCTCGCTCTTTATTTAATTTTTAATAAGTTAATTTTAGAGAAGGAACAGTCTATTAAAGGCTAGAATAAATCAGTAATTAATTTGATTATAAGATTAGTATAATAGTTTGTAATTTATACTTGATTTTGTTTTTCAGCTACTCACCTTTATAAGTATGTAAAATAAAAGTCGTTGCGAATAGCTTAGCACGAAGTTCTTGAGTTAAAAATGGGGTAATAAACCTTTTGAATGCTTTAAACCAATCAAAGTGTTTCCCGAAATTAGTAATTTTTTTACTCGAAAACTTGGGGGTTCGCGAAAAAATCACAAGAGACCTTTTTTTGCTTAGAATGTGCCAGAAAATCCATTAAAATATTTGTTTTGCAAAATAATAAATTTGTTACTAATTTGTTTATAAAAATTGTTGATAAGCAGTTAATTTTCCAAAATTACTTGCATATTCGGATTCAGCGGGAAAAAATGCATCGAAATCACCAGAATCATTATATGAATGCTTTTTTCGTACACAATGTATTGACAAATATGTACGAGTACTAAATATTTTAAAGTTAGCTATCATCACGCCTTATGTTACGCATTTTTAGTATGTTGCACATTTACGTAGGTTCATATCTCAAAAATATTCATACCTTTATTAAGTTTAATTCAATACTTATAAGCACGTCCATGAGAAAAGTCGATTTTTCAGTCTTTAAACGATTTTGGAGGTTATGTTAGGTAACAGTAAATGCTCTAAAGTACATAAATCAATTGCTTGTGTATTTAGGTACTGTAAAAATTACTTTTCCATACTTGGCAATTATTTTTTCGATCCCTTAGATAGTTTAACTATTTTTGTATTTAAAAATTCCAAGTTTAGGGCTATTTTTGAAGGTTAGAAAATCATCTAATCTCATTGTCTATATTTTTTTTATATTCTGCATTCAATTACCTATAAAAAAAAAAAATCGTCTGTCTGGCTGTTTCCCTTCTTGAGATGTTACTTTTTGAAACAACAAAATCACTTTTAGCCCACTGTGGCGTCGGTTAAAGCACCTATTTTGCGTGATCGGGATTAAAGTATTAGGAAGTTTTCTTCTTATCTATGGCAGTTTTGAGGTTGACGTCACATAAGTATGTGATATTCAGATGATTTTTTTTACTTTTAAGGTTAAAGATTCGTGGTAAAAAATGTGTTGATGTCACAGTATTTTAACATTCGTCACAACGATTTCAATTATGCGCTGACAAGAGGACAACGTGATTAAACGCAATTTCTACTACGTATAGGTAATTTTTTCCTTATAGATAAGAATTTATGTTGATGAATGTGCTGGTGTCATCCGTTTTAGAAAATGTATCGGCTTTCCTATAACATTCATCGCAACACCGACATAAGTCTTAAGTAATTAATAACATTTTTAACTAATATAAGTGAGTAATGTGTTGGTCCTTGAAATAATTAATTTTATTTAGTTGGATTAACTATCTTTTCTGACTTTGTATACATTTTTGTGTATTCAGATAAGTATTTTAGAAAACGTTTTTTTTATTTGTTTTCCTTCTGCTTTTTCTGTATGCGGTTTTTAACAATCATCATCATCAATCATTATCATCGTTCCTAGAAAGAGTCGATGTAGCGTTTCATTTGCTATTATTCGAACCCATCTTGCCGTTCATTTGTTGATGCTTTGGCTGTGTAAAGGAAAATGATGGAACCAACAGCTTTGTCGTACCTCGACCAAGTCATCTTCTTCCTTTATCCCATATTTAATACCCCTTCTTCTGCAGTACCACGCTTGTGAATATATAAACAGAGCACACGGTAACTCAGTTGGCTAGTTTGTGAGACGACACGCGGGAGACTGCGGGTTCTTTTCCCAGCAAGTATCTCTGCAAATCCTCACATGTGCTTTTTATCACACAATGCTCCTTGTGGAGGGATGGGTGACCTTCTCGCAGCAAAATGTCCTACCACATGAATCCTCTGCTCTCAAGGTGGTCTATCTGACATAATCACCACACCAACGAAACTACAACTGTATCGAAAAATATGAAAATGGAACCTAGAATGTAACTATTAAATAAATATACTTAAAAGTACTTAATCAACAATATTATACTTATTAATACTTAAGGTGATACATTTAATATTAGAAATAAAGATTAAGTAAGAGTACAAGATCTCCTCTCATTGTTCTGAGAGACTATACGAGAGCGTGCATGCGTGGCAACGGCCATGTTCTATCTGTCTCATTTGCATAACTATGCAATGTACAAAGCACACTCACACACATCATTGCACTTACACTGCATATGCCACATATCAGATGTCATTACTTGCACATTTAACATAAATTTCCTTATAATCCAATACGCCTCCTTAAATTTGTATTACAATCTCAATTTGAATATCTTAAACTACTTTACATTCAACACTGTTTTGAATCTTTTGAACTTAGTTTTGCTTCAAACTTTTGTTAAAATATTTGCTATATTCTCTTTTGAATCAATTTTTACAACATCAATTTCGTGTTTTGCATAACTCTCGTTTACAAAGTGATAATGAGTTTAAATATATTTTTATTTTTTAGTAAAATTTCTGGATCTAGCTATACTTAGGCACCAGAATTATCTTCATACATTTTAATTTTGTTGCAAACTTTAATTTTTAAAACAAGCAACAAATATTTTATAATTGTTAATGCACTCACACACTCTGATAACGCTACAAACTCAGCTTCTGTTAGTGATTTCGTAATACTGTTTTGCTTTCTGGATTTCCAATAAATTGTATTTCCAGTCATTCTTATTACATAGCCTGTCGTTGATTTCCTATGAATTATGTCACCAGCCTAATCTACTACTACTCTTTTCACAAGTTAACTGTAAATCCTTTGTTAAAAATAAATATTTTTTAATTTTCAAAGCATATTTAAAATGTGTTTCATCATAACTTTTTCAAAATCTACTTAAATAACTTACAATGACGCTAATGTCAGGTCAAGTTCCTGTACTGACATACAAATGAGCTCCAATAAAGTTTCTAAACTTAATATCATTACTCACTGATTGCGCTGCTTCTAATTTCAAATTTCATTTCAAAGGAATCGCACACAATTTTAAATTTTTAATATTATACTTTATCGCTAACGTTTTAATACAGTTTTTTTATCAAGTGTCATTTTTTCATTGTTTCATTTTTATAGTCAAAATGGATGCTTATACCTAAAAGAGTACTTATTGTACCTAAATCTTATATTTAAAACTGTTTACATAATGATTTTAATAATACTTTATTTTCAATTCTTAATTAGTGTTGGATGTACACTATTCTTTAATTTTATAAGTGTTGGATTGACACTGTCGCTTGGAATCATAGTCGTTGATTGTCATAAACCGCCGAAGCAACTCGTGAAAATCAAAAAATTCTACCAGTAACCACGGACTAGGCTACTAAACATACTTTAAGGTAGTAGATTAATAATATAACACTTATTAACGCCTAAGACAATATATTTAGTATTAGAAATCAAGATTAAGTAAGATTACAAGATCTCCTCTCATTGTTCCAAGAGACTATACGAGAGCGTGGATGTGCGGCAACGGATATGTTCTGTCTATCTTATCTTTGTCACTGACTTCAGTGTACAATAAACAGAGCACACATACACATAATCTCCAACTTACAGTGCCAATGCTGCGTAACAGATGTCACTACTTAACCATTTAATATAAGTTGACTTATATTCTAACTGTCGTCTCTAATCTACTAAATGCCAGAGGACGTTTAACAGTCCTGGCTGGGCAGAAAAAGCGTCTTTGTGGCTCCTCCCGAAAATTCATGGGGCATGCAGTAGCCGCCCGAGCTTCCACCAGATCAAAGCTGCCAGCGGATTCCTTCCATAAGGACACCACCCAGAAAACAAGTTTTGCATTAACGCTCAATTTTTTTTGCATCTCCTCTTAGTGTCGTGTTAACTAGTGTAGGCCAGGACCACTTTTTTTTTTAATCAAGATGTCAAAAGGGTTAAAACTAAAGCAAAAGCCCTTTTGCGTTTTCACAAAAGTGTGCTACTTTCTCGGGCCGAATGGGAGTCACCACTCTTTCTTGGCCTAATCCGTAGAGACTGTCGTAGCATTCTGTAAAAATTGATAAAAAAGTGATTGCGTGTGGTGAATGTTTATGTAGGCAAACCATGAGTGCCTTAGAAAGACAAGGAACAGGCATACAATCCCACGACTGAAACAGAGCACCCGCAAATACAAGCTGGCGTAAACAATACATGTTAACTGCTACTTTGTAGCCTTCTTACTAAAAAAATGCCTAGTGTAATTAGCCCACACTGTCACTTTGGTCAATGTGCATGTTACATAAATATTGTGATTGAGCATTGGTGCCTCATCTAGTATTGGGTCATTTACCTTTCTACGAGTAGCAGCAGTAGTTTTATTTTGTAGAAAAAGAAGAAATGCATGAAGGTACACCACGGAGACATTGGTCGTGTAGCATTCTGTTAATTTTCTTGTATTAGACTAGTAATGCTCACTAAAATTTCTCCCATATTAAGTGGCTGTTATTTACTTAAAAATGACGTCAGCATCACTTTGGGACGGAGCCACCGAGAACAATAGTGTATCTCACAGCTTAAGCGAGCAAGCTTGCCACCATTGCGAAATGTGCTGATTGTCTCGAGTCCTGAACAGGACTCGGAGTCCCTGAGGACCAGCACTTCTGTCTAGAACTTCATTAAAGACTAAAATTTTTGCAAGTTCTAGTAAATGTTTAATGCTATTCCTCGCTTAAAGTAGGTGTACTAAACGCAGAATGGGTCCACATAAGCTTACGCTCCTTCAGAGAAAAAATTCTTCGGCGTCTTTTTTTTCAACATCCCTTGTTTTTTTTTTCCTTGCTTCTTCTAATGTTTATCTGAAAATTGGGCAGCTTTAACTGCTAGTTTTATGTTCTATGTCCCCTGCCTTGCACAGGAAACAGTGTGCTGTTCTACTGCAGTCTCCTTTCCAGTGGTTGCAGCTTCCACATTTAAAATACAGATTTAATCGATCCTCCTCTTTGCAAACGTAAAATACGTGACTTTATCCTAGATATGTATAACATTTTGTTACAACCAGCCTTTTTCTAACACTTCAGGAGACAAAGCTAACCTTAATCCAGCCTGCGTGTTCGACTACCTTAGTAACTATTTTGTAAGGGTTCAAAAGCATCATACTTTGTACTGCTTGTGGGAGGCAGCATCTCTTTCTAGTTGGCGTTGAAGTTCTGGTATGCCAGAGAATTTTCTTTACCAGGTGACCGCCTGTTAAACAAGTTTTGCATGACCACTTTTTATATTTTAGCATCTTTTAACAGACATGCTGAAGCAGACTAATACTTGCTCAGGATGGGCCAAAATCCACCACTCTTCCTTAGTCCCACTCCTCACGACTGCCCTAGCAGTATGTGAAGAGTATGGTAGTAGTAATTGTGTGAAGTAAATGTTAGTGTAGGCAAACTACAAGGGCTTTAGCGCGACAAACAGCAGGCATATAGTCTCATGCCATGAGCAAAGAACTTACCAAAACAAGCTGACGTGAGCAATGCACTGCAAGTGCCGTTATATAGCCTTCGCAGAGGTAGTAAGCCTAGATAAGTCAGCCGACTACGGCCTTTTTCTTTATAAGGCATGCAGCCATATAAAATGTAGTTGGTTGGCTTTTTTCAAGCATCATTGTGTGGCTTTATCTGCTGCCAGGTCACCACGCAAGCTAGAGAAAGATCCTGCCACCTGTAACTTGAAGCAACTTGTGACTATGCCTGTGCAAGTGTAGTGAGAGTGTCATGCCTGTATCTACGAAAATTGTTCCAACCACTGTTAACTTCTATACATAAAAAGGTGATATGCCGTCAGTTCAAGGCCCCCTTACCCAATATAAATTTTCAAGGATCACGATCTTCAACAAGCTTACGCATATCGTGGAGGGAGAAAAAACGGAGACGTGATAGTAGTAGTAGTAGTAATTTTTTTTTTTTTATTTGTGAAAGGAGAGCAAACACATTGAGGCATACTGCAGGAAAAGCGGTAGGATGAGACTCAGTGGATTTTGCTTATAAGACAAGTGATACCCACTAAAACCCCCTCATACTGCGTGGCTTTAGTTTAACTTCGGAACCGTGTGAGCATTACTTTAGATTGAAGCCATTACAAAGAAAATCGTATCTCATAGCATAAGCAAGCAAGCTTGCCACTAGTTGCTAGAATGCTGTTCCTCTCGAGTCCTGAAAGGACTCATGGTCCCTGAAGACCAGTATACGTGTTTATCACTTTTTAGTAAGCTGCAATCTATGCAAACGCCACTATATTTAATGCTTTTTCTGGCTAGTGAGTAACGTGTACTCAGTGCAGCTTGGGCCTGCGCTAAATTGTTTTTTCTTTCGGAAGCCCTACCACCTTACTTGCACCTTACGTTGGCCTCCTTGCTAGCCTCTTTCAACGTTTTTCTAAATATTGGGCAGTTTTCAATGTCAGCGTCGTGTTTCCTGTCCCCGGTCTGACACAGGAAACATCGTGCTGTGCTACTGCAATCTTTCTTGCGGTGGTTTGAGCTCCTACATCAAAAGCATAGCTTTGCTTTATTTTTGTTTTTGCAGTCGTGGGATACATGCCTATATCCCAGACATTGGAAGCACCTTGTCACAGTTAACCTTCTTGTTGCAAGGCAGGACACTAATTTAATTTTGAGTCTGCCTTTGTATTTTACTTGCTTAGCAGTTGCTTTAGTAAGGGTTACTGAGAATACTTAAAGTGGGCCAACAAAAACTAGCACCAGTCGTAAATAGAAGTATGCGATGGTTATAACTCTTTTCTTAGAAACAGGTACTACACCATTACTTCACTACTAGAGGAAAACTTACGAGTCGTCTTATTCTGCGGATGCTGGGACCTTTCTCTGGCTGATCTGCGGGCGGGTAACGGGTGATGCTGGATCATGAGGCTTGAATAATTCTGGGTAACCACATCTGATATGGCAGTACGACTCATTCACAAAAAAGATGTGGTGGTCTGGCTTATCTAGACTTACATCCACTGAGGATGCTATATGGCAGCTCTTATAGTGCATTGTTTACACCTGCTTGTTTTGATGAAATCTCTGCTCCAGTCATAACACTGCATGCCTGCTGCTTGTCCTGTTGAGGCACTTGTTGTTTTTCTACATAAACACACACTACACATAATTTTTCTTTTTACACTTTTTATACAATGCCAGGGCAGTCTCCCGAGATGGGACTGAGGGAGCATGAAGACTGATGGCCGGCCCGAGCAAGTAGCATTTTTTCCTGAAAACAGAAAGAGTTGCTACCTTTGTTTTAACCATTGTTGAATCTTTATTTTTTTTTAAAAGGGTAGGGCTGGCCTTCAGGGGGCAGCACATCACAAAAAAGGTGCCAAAAATAAAAAATGTCGATGTAATACTTGTAGCCGAGGTAGTAACCTTGCAGAGAGAATCTGCCGGCAGTTTACATTTGGTAAAAGCCCGGGTAACCGTCACAGGTCCGGTGAATTCTGGGGGTGTGGACATAAAGACGCTATTTCTAAACAGCAGGGACTATTTCATGTCATATAGCATTTTTCAGGTAAGAAACGATGAATAAGTATCTTGAGTATTGGCAGCAATGTCAGTGAGGACAGAGACGTCACCGTCTTCAGTAATCACACGCAAGACAAGCTAAAATTAATGGTAAATTATGGTGCAGAGCTGAGTACAATCTGAATGAAAGGAAAAAGCTAGTTAAGCTTGCAACAAGTAAGCTCCTAGTAATGCTCGCATATAGACAAAAAGTATGAAAATATTGCCAACTTAGTGAAAAATGGTGTTAAAGCTACTGTTGAACAACTGAGAGCAGCCAAGGATACCAGAAGATTTGTTATTGCTTAAAAAAAAAAACCATACTAAATAATGGAAGGAATGTTTTAAATCTCTGCAATGCAGGAAAAAAAATGATTTCCGTCAGCACGTGCAATAAAAAACTTCAAACACTGCCCTTAAGGAGATAGCACGTATCAAAAAAGACAGAAGCTCTTTGGAAAGCCCCAAAAAATGGCCAAGAGCTGAGAACTATAATAAAAAAAAAAAACTATTGAAAGCAAGAGGGTAGAGGGCTCTTTTCACAAGAGAAGTGAACAAGAAAAAAACCTTAATACAATGACGAAAGTTCTGGGAAAAAAAAGAAAACCTGCTCTAAGAAGCCTGACTAGTAAGAATGTCGCGAAGTTGACCCAACATGTTGAAGATTCGGTAGCTGGTCAAGTAATAATGATAACTATTGCACGTAAAGTAACACTTGAAGTCTCAGATTTGGAAAGCATAGTTAAAATAAGTGGAATTAAAAAATCTGTTATGAAGATCCTTGAAACCAAAAATTAAAAGCCAAAGGTCTAACTCCTCAAAGCAAGCGGTTAAGGAGAAACTATGGCCTTAGTAAGCTTTTATAAAGCAACTGCCAAGTAAGTAAAATACAAAGGCAGACTCAAAATTAAATTAGTGTCCTGCCTTGCAACAAGAAGGTTAACTGTGACAAGGTGCTTCCAATGTCTGGGATATAGGCATGTATCCCACGACTGCAAAAACAAAAATAAAGCAAAGCTATGCTTTTGATGTAGGAGCTCAAACCACCGCAAGAAAGATTGCAGTAGCACAGCACGATGTTTCCTGTGTCAGACCGGGGACAGGAAACACGACGCTGACATTGAAAACTGCCCAATATTTAGAAAAACGTTGAAAGAGGCTAGCAAGGAGGCCAACGTAAGGTGCAAGTAAGGTGGTAGGGCTTCCGAAAGAAAAAACAATTTAGCGCAGGCCCAAGCTGCACTGAGTACACGTTACTCACTAGCCAGAAAAAGCATTAAATATAGTGGCGTTTGCATAGATTGCAGCTTACTAAAAAGTGATAAACACGTATACTGGTCTTCAGGGACCATGAGTCCTTTCAGGACTCGAGAGGAACAGCATTCTAGCAACTAGTGGCAAGCTTGCTTGCTTATGCTATGAGATACAATTTTTTTTCTAATGGTTTCACCCTAAAGTATGGCCAACGCGGTTCTGGGGTGAAACTTAGGCTACGCAGCATAAAGGGGTTTTGTGGGTATCGAAGTGTAAGAAACAAAATTCACCAGGTCCCACAATACCACTTTTCCTGCCGTATGCCTTAAGGCGTTTCCCCTTCCTCCATAAAAAAAAAACTACTATCAGAACTACATCTACTGTTATTACTACTACTACTACTACTGCTACTAATACTTAAAGAATTGTAGTAACAAGATGTTAAAAATGCCTGGGATATGGACACGTCTCAGGCAACTGTAGATAAGAAAACAGATCGAAGCTTTGCTTCCAGTGTGAAAGCTCAAACCAACGGAAAAAGAAGTTTCCAGGCCCAGCACGGTGCTTTCTTTGCCCAACGACGGACAACAAGCACGAAGCAGAAAGTGGTTTTTATTTGAAAATCGCTAACAGAGGTCAGGAGTAAGGCCCAAGCAGGATGAAAATAAGGCAAAAAGGCCTTGAGTTAAAAGGCAGGCTAATGTGGACCCACGCTGCGCTAGGTACTTTTTACCAGCAGCAAGGAAAAGCATCAAGGTTATAGTGGTGCTTTCTGTGTAAGCAGCCTACTATGAAGCACCAGACAGGGTTTTGGTCCTCAGGGACCCTGAGTCCTTTTCAGGACTGGCTGGAGAGCATCAGCACCTTTAGCAAATGGTAGTAAATTAGCTCGTTAATGCTGTGAGATGCGATAGTCTCCCTGGTGGCTCCACCCTGAAGTAATGATAACGCAGTTCCAGGGTGGATCGAAAGCCAAGTGGCATGAGGAGGGTGTTAGTGGATATGGGTGGTCTACTAAAAAAAATCCACTGAGTCCTACACTGCCGCTACCCTGTGGTGTGCCTCAATGCATTTCCCTCCCTTTACAAAAAAAAAAAAACTTCTACTACTACTACTACTACTACCACTACTTCCAGGTCCCGGGTGGGGTTTTCGCTAGTTTCTCCATACCGGGCGCTTCCCCGGGTGGCGGATAGGGGCATCCTCTTAAAATAAGAGGTGACGATGGGCAGCTGAAGTGGCTCTCTGTGGTGGTGGTCGGGGGCGTGGATCGGGGGGCGTGTGTGGCGTTGGCGTGTGTATCTGCGGCGATGTGGACAGGGGACTAGTGCCACATGCCTCCATCGGTGTGGATGCATAGGCCGGCTCTGCTTGTGCTCCTTGGTCTTCGCTTTTTGCTGCTTCCGTGAGTGGCACTCCATTGCTTGATGCGGGCCAACAAAAACTAGCACCCGTCGTGTATAGAAGTAAGCGGCGGTTAAAACATTCTTCTCAGATACATGCATCACACACTCTTACCAAACAAACACAGGGACACTTGCGGATTGTTCTGGGCTGCGTGTGGCGGGTCCTTTTCTGGGCTTGCGTTGGGGGCCCGGCAACGGGTGAAGCCGGATGATGAGGCCCGGGTAAGTCTGGGTAACCACATCTGATATGGCTGTATGCCTTATAAACAAAAAAGACGTGGTGGGCCGACTAATCTAGGCTTACTACCACTGAGGAGGCTATATGGCGGCACCTTAGTGCCTTACGCCAGCCCGTTTTGTTGGGTTGTCTGCGCGGTCTCGGGACTGTACGCCTGCCGCTCGTCTCGCTGGGATGACCGTTGTGTATCAACAAATACATACATTACACACGAACATTATTCTTAAACTTGTTACTCAACGCCAGGGCAGTCTCCGTGGGTGGGACTGAGGGAGAGTGGCGACTCCCGGCCGGCCCGAGCAAGTAGCGGTCTTCTCTGGTGACAGAGAGGGCTGCTGCCCTGGTTTTAACCCTTTCCAAATACTTATTTTTAGAAAAAAGGGTAGTGCTGGCCTTCGCGGGTCAGTACGACAATAAAACGATGCCAAAATGAAAAACGTCGATGTAAAACAGGTACCCCAGGCGGTAACCTCTCTGAGGGAATCCGCCGTCAGTTCCGATCCGGTGAAAGCCCGGGTGACTGACGCAGGCCCCACGGATTCTGGGGGGGGCCACAAAGACGTGTCTCATGGCCAACAGGGACTGCTAAACGTTCCATGGCCTTTTCTAACGGACAAAGGACGAAGAGGAAGCCTGTCGAGTATAGGCACTAACGACACCGAGGACAGCAACGTGTCAGTATTCAGCAACCAGACAAGGGAGGAGCTTGCCTCTTTTGAAGAAGATGGTGCTAAGCTTAGAGTTAAGCGACAGCAAGTTGCTGATAAAGTCCAATCAGCAACGAATGACATTACAGAGACGCTGCAACTGATTAATGATAAGTACGGCAACACAGCAAACGCTGTTAAAAATGGGCTCAAAGCGGCACTTAAGCATCTTCAAGAGGCAGAGGTGCTAAGAAAAGGCTGTCTTATAGATGAAGATTTGTATACCAACGCTTGGAAGTCGTCATTTTAATCCCTGCAGTGGAGGAAAAAAAGGCAAGATAATTTCCGACGGCATGTACAGAAACGAACCCTGAACACTGCCTTGAATGAAATAGAACGAAGTAAGAGAAACAGGAACCCATCGGACAGCCCTGAAAATCGCCAGCATACTATTTCCTTAAAGAAAAAGAAGACAGGTAGTGGCAAACAAAAAGAAATTCCCCTGAATGACAAAACAAGCCAGAAGAAAAAAGTGGACGCCACAGAAACAGTAGTAGTAAAGATGGCTGAAGGACAGACCTTTGCAACGGTGCTAAAGACTATGAGGGTGAACTTTGACCCCGATAAGGCTAATGTGGCAGTCTAAAGTGTTGTCACTACAAAAAAAGGAGACATACTTAGTAAGGCCAAAGGTGTTAAGAATGCTACTGTATTCCCACAGCAAATTAAAAAGTCGGTAGCTGGACAGGGTACTGTCAAAATGAGCAACAGAAGAGTGACATTAGAGGTCCGAGACCTGGATGCCATTGTAGAGGAAGATGAGGTCAAAGATGCCTTCGCTAGGACTTTTGGATATCAGAGCCAGGAGCCAGAAGTTGCTCTCTTGAAGCCAAATGCCAGAGGACAGAGGCTGGCTTTAATAAAGGTTGACGAAGCATCTGCCAGATACGTAGAAAAGGGAGGCAGGTTACGAGTTGGCTTTGTGAGCTGCCGAATTTGAAGAAGAATCAAAGTAACAAGATGTTACAAATGCCTGGGATATGGACACGTCTCGGGCAACTAAGAGAACGAAATTAGATCCAAGCTGTGCTTCCGGTGTGGAAGCTAAAACCACCGGAAGAAAGAGTGTCCAGGCCCAGCACGGTGCTTCCTTTGCCCAACAACGGACAACAAGCACGAAGCAGGCAGCGGAAGCTGCCCTCTATTTAGAAGAGCCCTAAAAGAGGCCAGGGATAAGGCCCAAGCAGGATCAAAATAAGGCAGAAAGGCCCTAATTTGAAAGACAGGCTTATGTGGACCCACACTGCACTGGGTACTTCTTACCTATCAGCAAGGGAAAGCATTAAGCTTATAGTGGTGCTAGCTAAGTAGGTGGCCTACTGTGAAGCGCTAGACAAGGTGCTGGTACTCAGGGACTCCGAGTCCTTTTCAGGACTCGAGAGCATCAGCACCTCTAGCAATTGGTGGCGAGTTAGCTCGTTGATGCTGTGAGACGCGATGGTCTCCCTGGTGGCTCCACCCTGAAGTAATGCTAACGCGGTTTCGGGGTGGATCAAAAGCCACGCGGCATGGGGGGGGGGGTTTAGTGGGTATGGGTGGTCTAATAAAAAAAACCCACCGAGTCCCACACTATCGCTGACCCTGCGGTGTGCCTCAATGCATTTTCCCTCCCTCCACAAAAAAAAAAAAATAAAAAAAAATAAAAAAACCACTACTTCCGGGTGAAATTTTTGCTAGTTTCTCCATACCGGGTGCTTCCTCGGGTGACGGATAGGGGCATCTTCTTAAAATATGAAGTGTCGATGGGCAGCTGGGGTGGCTCTCTGTGGTGGTGGTCGGGGGCGTAGATCAGGAGGCGTGTGTGGCGTTGGCGTGTGTATCTGCAGCGATGTGGACGAAAGACTAGTGTCCCATGTCTCCGTCGGTGTGGATGCATGAGCCGGCTCTGCTAGTGCTCCTTGTTCTTTGCTTTTTGCTGTTTTCGTGGGCGGCACTTTATTGCTTGATGCGGGCCGACAAAAACTAGCACCCGTCATATATAGAAGTAAGCAGTGGTTAAAACGTTTTTCTAAGATACATGCATCACACACTCTCACTAAACAAACACAGGGACACTTGCGGATTGTTTTGGGCTGCGTGTGGCAGGTCCTTTTCCGGGCTTGCGTTGGAGGCCTGGTGGTGGATGAAGCCGGATAATGAGGCCCAGGTAAGTCTGGGTAACCACATCTAATAGAGCTGTACGCCTCAAAAACAAAGAAGACGTGGTGGGCCGACTAATCTAGGCTCACTATCACTGAGAAGGCTATATGGTTGCACATTACTGCCTAACGCCAGACCGTTGTGTTGGGTTGTCTACGCGGTCGTGAGACTGGACACCTGCCGCTCATCTCACTGAGATGACATTTTGTGTACCAACATGTACATACATTACACACAAACACCATTCTTATACTTGTTACTCAACGCCAGGGCAGTCTCCCTGGGTGAAACTTAGGGAGAGTGGCGACTCTTGGCCAGCCCGAGCAAGTAGCGGTTCTCTCTGGTAACAGAGAGGGCTGCTGCTCACGTTTTAACACTTTCCAAATTTTTATTTCTAGAAAAAAAGGGTAGTGCTGGCCTTCGTGGGTCAGTACGCTATTGAAAAAGATGCCAAAATAAGAAACGTCAATGTAAAATTAGTACCCCAGTCGGTAACCTCTCTAAGGAAATCCGCCAGCAGTTCCAATCCGGTAAAAGCCCAGGTGACTGTCGCAGGCCCCACGGATTCTGGGAAGGGCCACAAAGACGTGTCTCATGGCCATCAGGGACTGCTTAATGTTTCATGGCCCTTTGTAACAGACAAAGGACAAAGAGAAAGTCTGTCGAGCATAGGCACCAACGACACCGAGGACAGCAACGTGTCAGGATTTAGCCATCAGACCCAGGAGGAGCTTGCCTCTTCAGAAGAAAGTGGTGCTAAGCTCAGAGTTAAGCGACAGCAAGTGGCTGATGAAGTCAAATCAACAACAAAAGATATTACAGAGACGCTATAATTAATAAACGATAAGTACGGCAACACAGCGAATGCTGTTAAGAATGGGTTCAAAGCCTCGCTTAAACACCTTCAAGACGCAGAGGTGCTAAAAAAAGGTTTTCTTTATGAAAAAAAAGTGTGTGCAAGTGCTTGAAACATGTCGTTCGAATCCCTGCAGTGGAGGAAACAGAGGCGTGATAATTTTCGACGGCAAATACAGAAAAGAGCCCTGAACACTGCTTTAAAGAAAATAGAACGAAGTAAAAGAAACAGGAGCCCATCGGACAGCCCTGAGAAACGCCAGAAAATCATGCCTCCAAAGAAAAAGGAAACAGGCAGTGGCAAACAAGGAAAAATTCTCCTGAATGAAAAAATTAGCCAGGAGAAAAAAGTGGATGCGACAACAACAGTAGTAGTGAAGATGGCCGAAGGGCAGACCTTTGTAAAGGTACTAAGGACGATGAAGGCGAACTTTGACCCTGATCAGGCTAATGTGGCAGTCTAAAGTGTTATCACTACAAAAAAAGGAGACATACTTAGTAAGGCCAAAGGTGTTAAGAATGCTACTGTATTCCCACAGCAAATTAAAAAGTCGGTAGCTGGACAGGGTACTGTCAAAATGAGCAACAGAAGAGTGACATTAGAAGCCCGTGACCTGTATGCTATTGTAGAGGAAGATGAGGTCAATGAGGTTTTTGTTAGGACTTTTGTACTAAAGAGCTAGGAGCCAGAAGTAGCTCTCTTAAAACCAAATGCCAGAGGACAGAGGCTGTCGTTGACAAAGGTGGACGAAACAAATACCAGACAAGTAGAAGAGGAAGGCAGGTTACGAGTTGGCGTCGTAAGCTGCCGAATACCAAGAAAAATTGAAGTAAAAAGATGTTACAAATGCCTGGAATATGGACACGTCTCAGGCTACTATAAGAATGGAAACAGATCCAAGCTTTGTTTCTGGTGTGGAACCTCAAACCACCGGAAGAAAGAGTGTCCAGGCCCAGCACGGTGCTTCCTTTGCCTAACAACGGACAACAAGCACGAAGCAGGCAGTGAGAGCTGCCCTTCATTTAGAAGAGCCCTAAAAGAGGTCAGAGATAAGGCCCAAGCATGATCAAAATAAGGCAAAAAGGCCTTGAGTTGAAAGACAGGCTTATGTTGACCCACGCTGCGCTGGGTACTTTTTACCTATCAGCAAGGGAAAGCATTAAGCTTATAGTGGTGCTAGCTAAGTAGGCGGCCTACTATGAAGCGCTAGACAAGGTGCTGGTCCTTAGGGATCCTGAGTCCTTTCTAAGACTCGAGAACATCAGCACCTCTAGCAAATGATGGCAAGTTAGCTCGTTAATGCTGTGAGACGCGATGGTTTCCCTGGTGGCTCCACCCTGAAGTAATGCTAACGCGGTTCCAGGGTGGATTAAAAGTTACGCGGCATGGTGGGGGATTTTAGTGGGTATAGGTGGTCTGATAAAAAAAACCCACCGAGTCTCACGCTACCACTGTCCCTGCGGTGTGACTCAATGCATTTCCCCTCCCTCCAAAAAAAAAAAAAAGAAAAAACTACTACCACTTCTACTACTACTACTACTACAACTTCTACTACTACTATTACGGCTACTTTCTTTCTTCCTCCACGATATGTGTAAGCTTGTTAGAGACTGTTATCCTTGCAATGTAGGTCGGGTGAAAGGTCTCAAACTGACGTCATACCACCCTTTTATGTTAAGAAGTTAGCGGTGATTAGAACATTTTTTCAGATACAGGCATGACGCTCTTATTACACTTACACAGGCATAGTCATGAGTTCTCTTAAGTAACAGGTGGCAGAATCCTTCCTAGCTTGCGTGGGGGCCTGGCAGCGGATAATGCCGGACATCGACGCTTGAATAAAGCCGAGCAACCTTATTTAATATGGCTGCATGCCTTATAAAAAACAGGCCGTAATTATCTTACTTATTCAAGCTTACTACCTCTGAGAAAGCTAAATGGCGTCACTTTCAGTGTATTGTTTACAACAGCTTGTTTAAGTAAATTCTCTGCTTATGGCATAAGATTGTATGCCTGCCGTTTATCGTGCTGAAGCACTTATAATTTGCCTACATTAATGTTAACTCCACACAATTACTCCTACCACATTTTTAACACAACATCAGGGCAGCCGTGATCGATGGGACTGACAAAGAGTGGTTAATTCTGGCCCAGCCTGAGCAAGTTTTACTCTTTTTTAGAAATGGACTGTTGACAGGGTTTTACTTTTTTTCAAATCGTTATTTCAGAGAAAAGTAGACGTACTAGCCTCTAATAACAAGCACGTATAGTAAAACATGCTAAAATATAAAAAACGTTAATGCAAAACTTGTACCACAGGCGGTCATCTAGCAGTGAAAGTTCACTGGCATACCAGGCTTTTGACGCCAACTGAAAAGAGATACTGCCACTTACAAGCACTGCAAAAGATGATGCTTTTGAGCCTTGACAAAAAAGTCGCCAAGGTAGTTAAACAGACACGCTGGATTAAGGTTAGCTATGTCTCCTGAGGTGTTAGCAAAAGGCTGGATGTAACAACATGTTTTATATGTCTGGAGTATGGTCACGTGTTTCTGCAAAGAGGATTGATCAAAGCTGTGTTTTAAATGCGGAAGCTGCAACCACTGGAAAAAGGACTGCAGTAGTACAGCACACTGTTTTCTGCGCAAGGTAGAGGACATTGAACACGAAGTTAGCAGTTAAAGATTCGCAATCTTAAGACAAGTATTAGGATAAGCTAGGAGAAAAAAACAAGGGGTGTCAAAAGAAAGAAGCCGAAGAATTTTATTTCTGGCGGAGTGTAAGCTCATGTGGACCCATGCTGCACTTAGTATACCTACTTTTAACAAGGAAAGGCATTAAACATTTACTAGAACTAGCAAAAATTGAAGTCTCAAATGAAGTTCTTGATAGAAGTGCTGGTCCTCAGGAACTCCGAGTCCCGTTCAGGACTCGAGAAAGTCAGCACCTCTCGCAATAGTGACAAGCTTGCTCACTTAAGCTGTGAGATACACTTTTGTTCTTGGTGGCTTTATCCCAAAGTAATGCTGACACCGTTGCAATATAAATAAAAGCCACGTGGTATAGAAGGAATTTTAGTGAGTATTAGTAGTCTTATAAAAAAAATTAACAGTGTCCTACACAACCACCGTCACAGGGGTGTGCCTTAAAGTATTTTCCTTTTCTCTAGAAAATAAAACTACTGCTGATACTCGTACAAAGGTATATGACCCAATACTTGACGGGGCACCAATTCTCAATCACAAAATATATGTTATATGCAAATGCGTGAAAATAAAGTTTAGTTATTTACACATAAGTAGAAATCGAAGATTATGGGATCGACTTTTATGATAAGAAAAATACATTTGCAAAATTTTTAAGGTTATTAAATTAATTAAGGCAATTGTTTTTTTATTTGCATTACGATTAATTATTTAAAATTGTTTCTGCTGCCTATAAATTGCAGTGCTAAATTTTAATTATTTATTTATTTTTTTGATTAATCAACCAAAACATTGTGTAGAGTGGTCAAGTATATGGCCCTTTACTTGACTACGACCACTGCTACTACTACTCATACTACTTTTCCTTAACAGTAAGCGTAATTTTGTCGAAGACAATACTGCTTGTAGCCTATGTTGAGTGAGAGTGCTTTGATATGACAGCATTTCACCCCGTCATGTATAAATCCAAGCAGTGGTCGTAACATTCTTCTTCGATACAGGCATCACACTTTTACAATACTATTACAGGTGTACTCACGAGTTGTTACGGGTTGCGGGTGGCAGGATTTCTTTCTAGCTAGCTTTAGGAGCCTGGCGGCAGGTGAAGTTAGATAATGGAGCTTAGATTTTGCTGGGTAACCTTTTGTAATACAGCTACATACCTAGGTAACCAAATTGATATAGTGGGCTGATCAATGTAGGCTTTCTTCCAGTGAGAAGGTTCCATGGGAGCACTTAACGTTCATTGCTTACGCCAGCTTATATTGGTGGGCTCTCTGGTTTGGTCGTGAAATTGCGTGCCTGTTTTTTGTCGTTCTCAGTGACCTGTGGTTTGCCTACATAAACATTTGCCACACACAATTACTTTTTAACACTTT
This sequence comes from Copidosoma floridanum, assembly GCF_000648655.2. The sequence continues at coordinate 839,120 of NW_019384291.1, read as the reverse complement.
TAACGCAATGCTACGGCAGTTTCTGTGGTTGAGGCTGAGAAAAAGTGGTGACTCCCAGCTGGCCCGAGCAAGTAGCACCCTTCTGTGAAAACAAAAAAGGGCTTCTGCCTTTGTTTTAATCCTTTTTTAATTTCAATTGAAAAAAAGTGTGGTGCTGGCCAACACTTTTTAAGATGACACTAAGAGGAGATGTAAAAAAAAAGAACGTTAATGCAAAACTTGTTGTCTAGGTGGTATCCTCAAGGAGGGAATCCGCTGTCAGCTTTGATCTGGTGGAAGCTTGGGTGACTACTGCAGGCCCCACAAATTTTTGAAAGGAGTCACAAAGACGCTACTCCTGCCCAGCCAGAAATGTTCAATGTCCTATGTCCTTTATTGAATCATATTTGTTGAACAAGTCTTTCGAGGACTAGCAGTAATGTAAGTGAGGAATCCAACGTTAATGTTTTTCGAAATCGGACAGAAAAATGTATTAAGTGTTTGAAAAGAATAATGCAGATTTAAGAGCAGGGAAAAATCAGAAGACCAAAAAAGTTTGGTCTGCAACCAAAGAAATTAGAAAGACGTTGAAAGCAATACAAGAAAAGTATGGAAAATGGCAAACGTTGTCAAGGATGGCCGTAAAAATGTTCTGAAGCCTATTAGACTAGCTGTTGACGTAGGAGAATTACTACTGTTTTTAGAATTACTGTCAAAGAAAAGTACTACTGTACACATTAAAAGAGATTACAGTACAGTTTAAAAGAAGAGTTTGTCATTACTGAAATACAGGCAAAACAGAAGAGATGATTTTCGTTGACAGGTGTGGAAAAGATCTCTAATTACTGCCCTTAACGAAATAGCGTGGACGAAGCGAAATAAGAGTCCCTTAGAGAGCTCTAAAAAATGGCAAAGAGTAGAAACCTCAGAAAAAAAACTCATGACTGCCAGAGAAAAAAGGTTTCTCGTAGTAATAGAAGTGCCTAAGCAAGTGGCCATGACACGATGACAAGAGTCCTGGTAAAGGTCAGATAACGACAAACATTTGCCAGGGTACTTTAAAGGATAATGGGAGGCTTTAACTCTAAAAAGACAAAAACAATGGTCCAGAGTGTCAGTGACACTAAGAAAGTAAGCTTGCCTCTAAAAGTTACAGAAGTTGATAATGTAAAAAAAATTGTTTAATATGATGGAGAGTCAATAGCAGGCCAAGAAACAGTGGTACCTACTGCACAAAAAGTGACACTGGAGATCCGAGATTTGGACAGTATTTTCGAAGAAAAAGAAGTCACAGAATTAAATAAAAGGATTTTAAGAAACCAAAGCCATTATCTAAGATTTCTACTTATTAATGCGAAAAGTAAAGAGCAAAGAATAGAGTTGGTAACCCTTACTAAGCAGTTGCCAAGGAATTTGAGCGTACAGGCCGTGTCAAACTTAGATTCGTCATTAAAAAAAGGCTAGTGGTAACAAAGCATTTTAAACGTTCGGGGTTTGGTTACTCATGCCATAACTGTGAAGAAAAAGACCAATTAAAGCTGTGCTTTAAATTTGTATGCTGAAATCGACAAAAAAAAGACCGCAGTAGTACAGTACGGTGTCTTATTTGCAAAACAGAAGATACAAAACATGAAGCTGGCGGTAAAAGCTGCCCAATTTTTTGACAAGCACAAAAAAAAGCTAGAAAAAGAAACTAAGTAGCACAAAAGTATTAAGATTGAATTCTTTAAGGAAATGTGAGCGAATGTAGACGTACACTGCACAAAGTACACGTCACTTGCTAGCTAGAGGAAGCATCAAAGATATTGTAGCGCTCACAAGAAATATAGCCTACGAAGCAGAGATAGAGATAGGTGTTAATACTTAGAAATCCTTTATTCTTTTAAGGATTTGAGAGAGCCAACACCTCTAGTAATGGTAACGAGCTAGCTTGCTAATGCTGTAAGATGCTATGGTCTCCTTGGTGGCTTCACCCTAAAGTAACGCTAAAACGGTTCCGTGGTGGAACTACGGCCACGTGGTATGGGGGGAGGATTTAAGTGGGTATTGGTGGTCTCTAGTTAGTTCCTCCCTCCACGAGAATAAGAAATCTACTACTTATTCTACTATCTTAACAACTACTACTATTGCTACTTCTACTTCTAGTTTTTATACTTTGTTGACGAATATAAGAGGATCTGACAATTCAATGGAGTTAGAATATACATAAAAATAGTCCCTTGATATTTTATATCTCATAAGGTTCATTTTTCTCATATCACAAATATACATTTTCTGTATGTATATGGTTTTTATGAGCCTTACGCACAAAGTGCTTAGAAGTATAGGGCTTGAAAATAAAATACATGTAAATGCATATACATGCATACTAGAAGAAATCATTTTTTTGCATGCTATGGGTACCAAGTTCTCATTATTTTTACTGAAATTTCAAACCGTGCGATTGTACAATAATTATATAAATATAAATTGTACTTACAGACATATTATATTTCTAAGTTTATGAAAATAACCGCAATTCCAGCATGAATTAAAGTATGCTTATCACACTCATCACCTTTTTTTTAGTTTTTGTTATCCAACCCAGATTTTCCAAGGTTAACACTGAGAGATATACCAATGTTTCTATAAGTTATGATTACTTACTTGAATATGAGTCATGTGATATGATGCTTAACTCATGTGTTGAATAATTACAAATGTAAAAAAATTCATACAGTTTAGATCTTGGTCCTATTATTATGCTTTTGTAAGTGTTGAGGAGTTGTTTGCCCCTTTATTTTACGTAAAAACTTATTTCAAAGTGTATCAATTTGTATATGACCTTAACTTCTAGTACATCTTAATGACTTTATGCTATAATTTTTTTTGTTTGATCTTTGAGATTGTTAACAAATTTTAATTAACTTTTTATGATATGTTTTTTTTTATTTTAATGCTTAATAATTCATTGTGTATGCATTCATAATTTTTATTTAATTACTTAATATAAAATGACTATGGCAAACTTGAACTTGTTATTTTTAACAAGAACTGCCTTTTTGACAGAATTTCTTTGCATCAAATGTTACAAATAGAATTCAATTTTCAGAAGAGTTACATTACTCTTAAAAGTTTTAATAATGGAATAACAGCTGCTTAATGCATTTATTATGGTAAACTCAAGGTGCAACTGTGATGTGTCTTTGTAACAATAATTTTAAGAGGAATTTTCTTTACTTTAAAAATTGTCCAAACAACACAAAGGCTTATGCATTATAAAATAAAATTAAAAAAAAAAATTTTTAATTTATCCCTAAAAAACGATTTAAGGTTATTTATCATTTTATTGCCTTGAAAGATTTAACGTCTTAGTGGATAGCATATTGGGCTTGTACCCAGAGATACTTGAGAGATCTGGGGCTCAAATTCCGTTGAAAATTACTAAGATTATAGTAACGGGACAAGTACCTAGAATGTCGAAAAATCACTTATCTATATTTCAAAAGAAATAGATGATCTTTCTTATGTTGTCTAGATCTTCAGGAACTTGCTTTTCAATGGAAAGCCTATACCTGGCCAGGTTAGTAAGTAAGATCACTGTCAGTTTTACAAAGGGTCGTACTGCGAGTTAAATGGCTTAGTGATAAAGATCGTTTCATCAAATTAGATTACAGCTTGAGACAAAAGCTGTATCCTTTAAGTAGTATCCAGTCGGATGGATGACTAAGTTGTCTGAGGAGAGGTTCGCAAGAGGAAAGCCTATAAGACTCAGACACTGTGTGGTAAGTATCAAAGAGTTTTAAGTAAGAAAAGTCTTTGATACAGAAGAAACCCAACAAAAGTCCAAGAAACAAAATACTATACTACACCAAACCACATATTATTGCTTAAATTACAATTTCAAGTCATGTTGAATACCAAGGTATTTAATTTTGTGAATCTTAAGCTATTGTAGGATTTCATTTTTGTAAACCAATCTGTGACAGGGACGACAGAGTTTAACGATGATTAAAATATTCATGTTGACTTAAATAACAATTATAATAGTGATGATGATGGGAATTGTAATAATAACAATAAATCCAATAAAGATACTGATAACTTTAAAAATAGTTATTATAAGAAAGTGAGACTTAATATAATCTTTATAAAAGATTTTTAGTATTTACAAATATCGTTCTTATTATTTTCATAAAATAAATGATATCAATGAAAATGTATTTTGCTTAAAAAATATATTTAATTAAAACTAATCTCCTAATATAAGCTTTTGTTTTTGCTACTTCTCATCATTCAAAGACGTTACTATTGATGACACTCAACTTTTTGTCGATGTTGAACACATATTTATTTCTACAAATAGTTATATAGTTAAAGCAAGGGAAAGTAAAAAAATAATAATAAAAGTTATTCACTATTACTGACTTTTATTTTTAAAAACAAAATGCTTAAATACATAGACGACTGTGTTAAAAAACCAAATTAAGCTTAAAATTTTTTGTGCCAAGTATATTTAATTATACAAACATTAAATGTAAATATAACTTTTTTTGTAACAAAATTGTACATTTAAAGTATTTCCTGACTCATACATAATTATTTTCAAGAATAAATATGTAAGTTCAAGTTTAAATGCCCAATTCTCATTGTAAAGTGTTTGAGGAACCTACTTAGGCAAGGCTGCATGTATAGTAGATTGCTATATTCTTTGATTTTTTTGTATAATCAAAGTAATTAAATATTATACTATGGAGTTATCATCTATAATGTACAGCTTAATGTATTCAAGATATGGAGGGGCAGTAATATATTTATACTAGTAGATCCCTGCCTACCTCTGTCTTCTACGCACCCTCCCTTCTCTAACTCCAAAGAAGTGTCTTTAGTGTAAAATATAAAATAGAAACATATGTGAAATTGCCATATTGAATTTTTAAGCCACAGACTCTAGATAAGTGACCTTATGGATCACCTTATGAAAATATGCAACAGAAGTAAGTTTTCTCGTTTTTATCACTAACCCTACCACGCTACAGCACACAACTGAGGCTTATATGCATCAAAAACAAATTTTTTAATTTTGATTCTTTATGAAACATCTATTTTACAAAAAAAAATAAAAAATTTCTATGAAAATCGCATCTTTTGCACAGTAGTTAAAAACCCTATTTACTTCTTTGACAAATGATCCCTACGATCGATTAACCTCTTTTTCTTTGTTATCTTGTGGTTCATACATTATTTTTAATTTTAATATTTATTTACTGTTTATTTGTTAAAAAGGTTCATTATATAAGATACTAGCGACCCCATCGTCTCGACTTCACCTGAGACTCACTAAAAGGAACACCGTAGTGTGTTGACATTAATGTGAAATGTTTTTAGTTAAAAATATTAAATCTATTCGTGACACTTTAAAGTAAAAAGATCTTGTTATTGAAAACATGTGTGATCGGAATTAATACAGTTTATTTGGTTATAAAATAAGCTGTAAAAAGTAAAAAAAATGTAGTTATACTGAAAAGTACCGTGCTTTTTTTATGCCATAAAATAACTGTTAGCTCTCAAGGGCCGTTAATTCGCAATTTCTTCCGTATATTTTATGAAAAGAGTTTTTTTTTAAAAGCTGTCGGTATTAAAGACTATTACAAAAATATAATTTTAAAAATATTTTTGCTTATCTCACAACTTTACTACCAAAGCAACAAAGCCCTGGATATTAATATCTACATTTTTATCGCTACAAAAGTACAAATACATATTCTACCTATTAAAAAATCTGAAAAATTAAAGAGATCACTGCAAAGATAATAATGAATAGCTTATCTTTTACTTCCTAAATTCTTTATTCATAGGTTTTGATGCTGCTGCTTTCATTCCAATAAATATTCTGCGTGAGTTTCTTGACGCCTCAAATTGTGTACATTAGATAAATTTGAAGTGTTCCTTTTAATTCGCCCTCTTGCGACTTTTAGCATGGTCAAGACTTTTGTAAGCAACTTTATTAAGTTTTAATATATTTGTTGGCAAGGTAGTTTGATGTCCGATGGCCCTTAAAAGGACCAGTGAGTTTATTAAGCCAACTCGTTCATTACTGAAGTTTCCAGCAAATGTAACTGCCTGGATATCCGAGGGTAATTTTTTCTGGCCTGTTATTTCAGCACTAGACTGATCAGAAAAAAAACTGCAACGTCTGAGACGTTGGAACTAGATATAGTGTACTTTTCTCGATTCTTCTAGTGTTATGCTGGAGACGTTAATAACTGAAGTACCTTCTGTTTTTGCAGAGTTCAGCCATTTTCGTGATGTAGCGTTGAAGATGCTTGCCTGTTAAAGACTGCCCTAATTGTTAAAGTTTATTTGTTTTCTTAAGATGTTAGATTTGCCCAGCACAGACCTCGAAAAGAATCAGTGATTACTGGTTAAATGCTCAGTTTTAAAAGGGTAGTATAGGGTTCTCGGTCACCACGGCTCCCAGCCTTGCGACTAACAACTTAGCTTCTGATGTCTGCCAGTGAAAGACTGACTTAGTTTAATAGTGGCCAGCTTTATATAATCTTTCAGTCGAGAAATCGTTTTAAGAAATGGTAGTGGAAATGTATTCATTAGTACAGTAGTTAAAACTTAGGTGGTCCTTAAAAGAACTGATGAGATTTATGGTTGAGTAGAAAACGTAAATACTTATAATAGCTCTTAAATGGGCCAGTGATGAAACTCCCAGCTATTCCTTATTATTGTTCTTGATGATAAGAAGCTGGCTGCGGGTAGCTTGACTTATAACCTTTTAAATCTCTGTACGCAAATCGTGATAAAAAAAGGTGCACTGCTGCCCAAAGAGTATCTAGATTTCGAATGGTTCCCCGGATAACCAGCCACTCATCATTAGTTGGGCAAGTAGGTCTGGAAAATACCTACTCTGTGGGATGCTATTGAGGCCGCTACTGAAAAGGGGGTCGTTGTGGCTGCCCGCATCTCCTTGGGCTGTCTTCCCTGGCTTGGATTTGTAGTAAAAAAACTCTCTGTCAGCACCAGGCTAAATTGTTTAACGGCCTAAGAACTCTGAAGTGTTGGATCAGGTAGCGCTTCAGCTAGACACACCACTTGGCATTCCGCCGGAGACTTCATCGTATGAAACATTTTTTTATTGGTGGCACTCGTCAATTTTAGCGGTTAAAGGTGGAATTAAAAGTAAGTTGATTATCTATTGGAGTATTTAGCGAAACCACTGTGAAGCATGTTCTACGTTGTAGCTTTGGTAAGTGCCTAACCTAATGTCTCCGCGTGACGCTGAATGGTAACACCACGAGTCCCAATAGTAAAGATACTTGCAATGGCAGCGAAATCAGAATTAGCTTTACCAATTTCAAGATGATGTTGAAAGAATATATTAACTAAAGGTGAAGTAAAGTGATTATCCCTGGACGAGCTAGCTTGGGTACAAGCGTCCTCGTTTTAGAATCCTCAGTGGGCAGTCATCAAAAATGACGGCAAGGGTAAGGCAAGCCCAAGTGACCCCGAGCCAGGGAAAATGAGTGCCGTTTTCTCTCAATGACGGAAATTAAATCTCATACTTCAACGTTTCCAGCTAAGGCGCGAGCGGGAGAATGTTTCATAAAATAAGACCTGGAACTGGTACTTGACCACCTGGTTGAGAGACTAAAGCTCTTTAACCTTTTTTTTTAGAAAAACGAAGCGCATGAAGAACACTGCGATTGGGGGCAGTAGGTTTTTCTGGTCAAACACCCGATACTTTGCGCAATCCTTGCTTCCATGAGAGCAGATGAACAAAATATGCCAGTGATTACAAGCAGGAGTGAAAGTCGAAAGGCGAATAAGCGTAAAAAAAAAGCGCAAGGAGCAACTGACTGACTCTCGCATTGGACCCCAACGGTAGTAGCAGTGCCCTTTGCAAGATTAAAAAGTAAATGACCCTACTAAGAACAAATAAGGACCACGGTCCAATTGCGATCAGAGCTGGGCTTGTCTCAGCCCAAGACCTAGAGTGCAAAAGCAACAGGCAAGGGAATGTGTCGCCATAAGCACACCACGACCAGTCGAGTTGCCCCGTTAGGATCGTGAACTGAAAAACGGACGGTATGGAAAGCCTTTCTCCACTGAGATCGGGTGACCTGACCATAAGTCCGGAGGAAGGGATCGTACACGAGGCAAAACCTGACTGGCAGGCTGAGTGCCAAATTTTGAAATCAGGTGGTAATCTAAAGTATTGCTGCCTATAAAAATGTGCGTTTTCATTTATGAAACCATGCAACAGTTCTAAAGCTAAGAAAGTCTAGCATACAAAAATGATCAACTGCTCGTGTTTGAGAAAGCTCCAAATACGAACGTCTATGCGTAGTCACGATCACTATGCTTGCTGACCTCCCTTTTAACGCAACCTTGCCTGGAACTGCTTAAGGAAAGGAACTTTCCTTGGGCAACCTTGACGCGGTCAGAACTGATGACTTTTTTGTTCGAAAGACGAGTATAAAAGACCAAGTAAAAATTGGCCTTAGCGGTTTGCGCCCCTTCTCATTTCAAGCAAACGACGTGGCTCCAGTCGGGAGCCGACGGACACGTCACCTTGAGGTTTCCCGTGGATGCGATCATCGTCAAAGCTGTCTACGAACGGTTAAATCTGGAATGAACAATCAAGAGTCAGGGTAGCTGATGATTGTAACGAAAGTGTCTGGCCTGGACTCCAGCTGTATCAATCATTGAGACTCGATAAGATTTACCTTTTGATCTCCTTGGAGATGCAGCTGGTACGTACCAACGGGCGTCTAGATTTTTCCGAAGTCAGACCCAAGGCGGGTCTTGCGAAATTGCGGATGGGCAGTCTTTCAGATTCCCTGAGTACCTCTCAAGAGACTGCTCGCCCGAATCGGTGGTGATCAGTTGGAAAAAGGAAGCAGCGCTAGCCGTTTACGGAGAACATCGCTGTGCACTTCTTCGTGCGTCGATAATCCTCCTGTCTGTTGGAGTAATTTAGCGAATCCACTTCAAAGCATGTTCTATGTTGTAGCTTTGGTAAGTGCCTAACCTGATGTCTCCGCGTGACGCTTAATGGTAACGCCGCGAGATTTAATAGAGAAGGGACTTGCAATGGCAGCGAAATTAGGATTAGCTTTACCAATTTCAAGATGATGTTGAAAGAATTTATTAACTAGAGGTAAAGAGAAGTGGTTATCCCTGGACGAGCTAGCATGGGTACAAGCGTCCTCGTTTGAGAATCCTCAGGGGGCAGTCATAAAAAATGACGGCAAGGGTGTGGCAAGCCCGAGTGACCCCGAGCCAGGAGAAATGAGTTCCGTTTTCTCTCAATGACGGTAATTAAATCTCATGCTTCAACGTTTTCAGCTAAGGCGCGAGCGGGAGGATGTTTCATGAAAGGAGACCAGGAACTGGTACTTGACCACCTGGTTAAGAGACTAAAGCTCTTTTACCTTTTTTTTAGAAAAACAAAGCGCATAAAGAACACTGCGATTGGGGGCAGTAGGTTGTTCTGGTCAAACACCCGATACTTTGCGCATCTCTTGCTTCCATGAGAGCAAATGAACAAAATCTGCCAGTGATTACAAGCAGGAGCGAAAGGCGAAAGGTGAATAAGCGTAAAAAGAAAAGCGCAAGGAGCAACCGACTGACTCTTGCATGGACCCCAACGAGAGTAGCAGTGCCCTTTGCAAGATTAGAAAGAAAATGACTCTATTGAGGACGAATAAGGACCATGGTCCAATTGCGATCAAAGTTGGGCTTGTCTCAGCTCAAGACTTGAAGCGCAGAAGCGCCAGGCAAAGGTATGTGTCACGATAAGTACACAACGGCAGAGATGAGTAGAGAGATTGCTAATGCCAATGCTACGGCGTGAGACAACTTTTTTCCACTGATCGGGGCGACCCACCGCGGCCAGCCGTCGAACCAAGGCGCACATTTTTCGAGAGTGCGAGACTCGTATCGAAGAGCGCGCGCCTACAAGAAGAGAAGTGGATTCGCGTGGAAATGAGCATATAGGCGCACATTTTGGTGACACGTAGAAGGGATATACCGAATGTGTGCCTTCGTGGAGAGGAGTGGAAATGTTGACTATAGCTATATATCTGAGCGCACAGACAAAGCAAGCGACGACATGAGTTTTTCTCTTTTGACTGCAACCGAGTATATGCTATGTATATTTAACTGACTCTTACTCTCTCGCTCTTGCTTGAATGATATCTATCAATCTTACATTTGATTAAATCGTGAAACTCAATGCTTATATAATTATATGAACAGAATTTGATATCGAAACATTTTTTTTTTCCGTACGTTAATACTTATTTTGAAATCTAGTATAATTTTGCAAAAATGATCAGCTAAATTTTTTTAAGGATAACAGCTCAGCTATAACCACTGGGTGATTATTTTTCCTCATCATATATAATTGTTATGAACTGTAGGACAAGCCCCGGAGGTTATCGATGAACATATGTGACTTTAAGATCGCCTACCCCCGAAGATTCGATAGCTAAGGTAGTAAGGGCTTATGCCACTACTGTTCTCGTTTTGCAATCTGAGGATCGATTCCAACTGTCGGCAAATTTTTTTTTTACGTGATTCATCATTCTAGTTTATTTTCTTTTTATTTATGTTTTATTAAAATTTATAAATAATATTAACAAACCCTCCTCTCCCTATACATTAAAATACATTTTTTTAATACTCATTATACTGAATAATTTCATAAGCTGATACTTATCGTTAGCATGGCCATTTCGGAATTTCATAATGATAAAATAATTTCTTAGGATGTGAGTATAATTATTACATTTAAAACTCCCAAGAATCA
>NW_019384291.1:791138-802391 GCF_000648655.2 Copidosoma floridanum | reverse complement strand
AATAAAGAAAATACAAAAAAATTAAAAAAAAGAAATAATGAAATTAAATACAAAAAAACAACGAAATGAAATATGAAAAAAAAAGAAACAAAAACAAATAAAGGAAATTAGATAAAAAAAAAGTAATGAAGTTATGTATGAAAAAACAATGAAATAAAATATGAAAAAAAACAAGAAATGAAAAAAAAAAAAATTAAAAGGAACAAATCAGGGGGTATGAATGGGTTATAAAACCCACGGTAAGAACAAAGTTTTTTAAACATCAGATGAGTATAAAGACACACAATTTCTCAGGTAACAAGGGGGTCGCGAGACCCATAGGAAGAACGAAGCTCTATGAAAATTACTACTGCATTTATGTGGATCACTAAAACAAGAACTTGAGAAACGAATAAAAAAAAATAAAAAAAATTGAGTTCAGTACTCACAATGGTTGAACTTCGTGAGGACGTCAGGCATAAATACAAAACTTATGAAGTTCAACCATTGTGAGTACTAAACTTTATTTTTTTATTTTTTTTATTCATTTTTAAAGTTTTTGTTTTTTGTAAAATACACAAATGCAGTACTAATTTTCATAGAGCTTCGTTCGTCCTATGGGTCTCGCGACCCCCTTGTTACCTGAGAAATTGTGTGTCTTTATACTCATCTGATGTTTAAAGAACTTTGTTCTTACCGTGGGTTCCATAACCCATTCATACCCCCTGATTTGTTCCTTAAAAATTCTTTTTTTTTTCATTTCTTGTTTTATTTCTTTTTAGTTTTAGTTGTATATCTCGTCTTCTAAGTATGTTTGTTGTGAATGTTTATACAAATTCATTTTTTACGAGAAAATAAGCTCTTATAGAGTCGCATTGTATCAAAAAATCATATGAGAGAATTAAAAAGTGACTTTTTTTTCAATTTTTGGTACTCTAAGAGTTTGAAAAAGGAACATCGTAAAATGTCTATAAAACTTTGATAAGGTGATCATATTGAATTGTGAGTAACCAACCCTAAAATTTTTTTGTCTTCTTGATTGCAAAGTGCGCAAACTTTTTCACAGTTGGCGTTTGATGAACAGACCCTGCATAAAAAATCAGAAAGGATTTAAATTTAAACTCTTGTAAAAGTTTAAAGAAAAATCAGTTTTTACGGGTTTTGTACTGATTTTTTTAGATATATAACCTTTAGACAGACATATTAAACTATTCAAGTTTGTAAAAAGTTAATGCTTTCTAGCATGCAAGGAAGCTAAAATAATTTTTCTAAACAAATATTTAAATAACCATAACAAATATTTTCATTTTTCTCCCTAGCAAATATTTTTTAGTGTTACTTATCTAAAAAACATTTTTTTACTTTTTTTTTTTAATATGATACGATTTGATTAAGTGTTATAAATTTAAATAAATCTTAGAGGCAAGTACGTGTTCCAAGATTGGCAACGTCCTCCACGTTTAACGTTGGGTACCAAACTAAATTAAAAATGAACATGAAAATCCACGTACTCTAAATTATTGGAACACCGATCCCGTAGATTTGACAGTACGTAGGTACAATATTCTCGATTTCAAGATGTTTTCTAGTTGACAGCACGAATAACTTAAAAGGGTTTAAATAAACGTTAATAATGTATTAATAATGTTTGTGACGTATTCATAAAATCATTGAAAAGCCCATCCCAGTTCTGCTTATAAATATTCCATTTAATCGTTGATACAATATGGTTAGGTAAGTTTTTTAAACAATAAGAAAAACAATAAATTATTATTAAAGAACTTTATTTACAATAATCAATATACAATGTGCCATTTAATAACGTCAACCCAAATTATATCATGGTCCATGAAAAAAAAGTACAGAGTAATGATGTCTATTGTTTATGAAAATCGCAAAAAAATATGAATTGATTGATTACATATGTCTCCTCAAGTTTTCACGAACTTGTTACAAACGGTAGTTTGTTAGTGTCATGAAAACAAAAGTATGTCTGAGTTTGCAAGCATGCACCAATGAAAGCACAAATTTAGTTCTGCTAACATCATACATCAAACCCTTTTCTCTTTCCCTCTTCCTCTAGCTCACACAACATTGTCCTAGCTCTGTACATGCTACAAACAGTATTTTTTTTTTTTGAACGTGTGAAAAAATGTTATCTTCAGTCATATAAAGCAAATGGATTAACACTATTTCTTAAAAAAGTTATAAGTTGGTTCTGTAAATCTGTCTAAAAAAGGGGTCAAGTATGCGTAAAAGCGTGTAAGTAAGTTAATCTTCATCAGTAAAATAAATTCCAGCGTTGCAGCATTTGTTTGCTCTCCTTTTACCTCTCTGAATTTTGTTTTTAGTCAAAAAAAAAACATGTGAGAAAAGGCAGCGCAACAAAAATTAGTTATTGTGTTTATACAGTACCAAAATTTTTAAAGTTATTTTTCTATTAACGGGTTATGCGCAAGGGTAAATCAACGATCTCATTTTTTAACCTTCAAAAAAAGGGTGACGGAAGCGGATTTTGCGTAATTGTCCCCCTTCGCCTCACTCCCCAAGACGTACTTCCGGTTTTCTCTACACATGTGACGCTACATAAAATCACCACGTCACACATTTTGAATTTTGTTAATTTTATTTCTTTTTCTTTTAACCAATTCTAAAAAAAAGTAGTAAAAAAAAAGAAAATTATTGTTTACTGTGTGTTGATTTATTTTTTCAATTAAACTTTAAAAAAATGAGTAATTTATTTAACGAAATATGATAAAGATTTTTATATTAGTTTTGCTATTGTTTTTTGACAATATTTTTATCATTGTTATAAAACTACTGGCTTTCTTGACATTAGATATTTGTATAGTAAGGTTTTGATGTACTATCGTGAAGGAATACTGTATTTAAAACCTAATACTTGTTGCCATGTATTATATAACTTTATTTGTCAGTATGTAACTAGCTTTTATATTAATTGTTTTCAAAATATTTTCATTAGTTTCATCGTATAACATTAATTGCACGATTATTACAGTATTACTGGTTAATTTATTGATTACTCAATTTTTCTTTTAGTGTACCTTTATTTTTACAGTAACATATATTTTCCTGCTGTTTTTAATAGTATTATCTCTAATTTATAATATACTTCTATTATTATAGTGTCGTTCATCACAACCCGGTTATCATGTTGTTATCTTTTGTAGGGTTTCTAAATTGTGATTATTTAATTGTTGACAAAATACTTTACTTATAAAAAAAAGGTGTTAAATTTACAGAATTGCTTCTACAGCCTTCACTTAAATTTTTTTTAACCATAAGTGGCTAGAACATAAATACAGCTGCAGATTAACTGGTAATTATTGTCAGCTAGTAAACAATATATATATATGCAGAAGGCCGCATTATCTGCCCCACAGTGACAATTATTTGTGCCTCGCCATCAACTTGATTGTTATGTTAAAATTTTTGTGTACGTTAGTATATACTTCACATACATGGGTCTTCTACCAAAAAAAAATCTTTTTCGTATTACACTAAGTTATAACAACGTGTAAGAATATATCAATCTTAAAATTTTTTTAAATTATCAGGGGATATTTAATGATAAAGTTGAACAGAACTAACATCTATGATGCTAAAGATAAACAGAATTAATATCTTTAAAAAGTATTTCCGTGTTAAAATTTCTGCGCGATATTGTGCAATATGTCCTACACGATATTAAGCAAGATTTAAGGCAAAAAAAAAAAATAAAACAGTATAAATTGTAACCCACGTAATTGTAAATTTTTTTCTGCTCAAAAGCTGTTCGAAGAGTTTATGTAAGTAGTAAAAAAAAAGCATCTGTTAGCTCCAGTAAGAGAATTCAAACCTTGTCTGCAAGAATCGTAGTCGAGTGTCTTACCCACTTGGCCAGAGTGGATTAGACACTTGGAAAAGAATCTACTTTCTTATGAGGTACACCTGAAACATATAATTATTATTTCATCATTTTGTAAATAATATTTACCACCTTGGTTACCAAATTGATAGTTAACATCGTATAAATGCATATTTAATATTTTTTTCTTGTCTCCTAACACGTTTCTCAACAATAAATCTAATAATTAATTTTACTACTACTTTTCGTTCACGAATTTTACTTATACTTTACGTATACTTTTCATTCCAAAGAAAAATTAGTTGATATTTAAAAGTGTAATAAATTTATTGTTATTGTCACAACAAAGTCGTAGATTACCTTTCCCTCTTTAATACTTTAATCTGGGAATTTAATGCTAGAAGAAAAAATAATGTTTTACTTATTTACACAGTACTCGGTTAAATTCAAATCTTATAGTTTTCTAGAATCCTTTACTTAATGTATAATCTTATGTTGTAAAAATTAATATAAGATTTGAACAAAAATTAGGAAATTTTTTTCGGAACTAAAATGAGAGACTGTAAAAAAGCAATATTTTTAAGACATAATAACATTATTAAATGTTATTTTTTATAGTTTCGTTGAATTTATTAAGAATTCGTTTTAGGAACTGTTCAATTTAAACAAGAATATTAATATTTTTGTAACTGTTCTCAAAGCCTGTCAAAATGATTTTGTAAGAACATAGAAACTTTATGAAATATTGTTTTATGTAAAACTCAATTTAAGTAATTTTATTTTTCATAAATTCAGTTATTATGGTTCTGTTTACATGGATTACTAAAAATAAGTTCTTAAAATTGTAAAAAAAGATCATATTCATTTTGTTTAACATTTTTAATAATAAAGAGCAAGTTTTAGCAGCATAACAAAAATATTAAAAATAATTATCAAAGTTAGTTCAGTGCTACTGTTTTGCTGCATTGCAAAAAGCAAATAATTCACAGCTTCAGTACTAAAGATTAAGATTAAAAACGTTTAAGTAATGTGTGTCAAACAAAAGTTTAAATTTTACCCATAATATATGATACTATTGACTATGAAAGTAAAATAATTAACCTCAAATAATTAAAAAATATGAAGAGTATAGGAAAATTTTTTAAGCTAACGCTATAAGATCACAAGACCCAGATTTATCGGGCTTTAGACACAAATATTTCTATATTTTTTTTTTTTTTTCTAATCAACTGACTTATTCGATGTTGGTTTCTATTTCTTATAACATTTTATACATCTAAAATGGACTAAAAACTTTTTGCTTGATGTATGATGGCTTGAAAAGGTGTACATAAGGTCAAAATATCATTTCTCTGCTTTTTTAAGGAAAACTTGTGAATGTGAGATTATTTAAAATAAAACAGGAATACCATTTTGTTTAAGAATCTAAAAATATATGTGATAAAAAATTTTGATTTCTATTCTTATTACAGGCAGTATTAACAATATTTTTAGGGCAGAATAGTGATATGCGAACTATCTTTAATAAATATGTTATATACACCACACAACTTTTACCGCTTGCACTTCCTACGAATATTGACTGTTTCCACTAATGAAATCAAGTTTTATGATTATACATATAGGTGTCATTAAAGAGAGTAGTAAAGCAGGCCCCTATAATGCTTTAAGTAAAAACAATTTATTTTTCTTTTAACCAATTCTAAAAAAAAGTAGTAAAAAAAAAGAAAATTATTGTTTACTGTGTGTTGATTTATTTTTTCAATTAAACTTTAAAAAAATGAGTAATTTATTTAACGAAATATGATAAAGATTTTTATATTAGTTTTGCTATTGTTTTTTGACAATATTTTTATCATTGTTAAAAAAACTACTGGCTTTCTTGACATTAGATATTTGTATAGTAAGGTTTTGATGTACTATCGTGAAGGAATACTGTATTTAAAACCTAATACTTGTTGCCATGTATTATATAACTTTATTTGTCAGTATGTAACTAGCTTTTATATTAATTGTTTTCAAAATATTTTCATTAGTTTCATCGTATAACATTAATTGCACGATTATTACAGTATTACTGGTTAATTTATTGATTACTCAATTTTTCTTTTAGTGTACCTTTATTTTTACAGTAACATATATTTTCCTGCTGTTTTTAATAGTATTATCTCTAATTTATAATATACTTCTATTATTATAGTGTCGTTCATCACAACCCGGTTATCATGTTGTTATCTTTTGTAGGGTTTCTAAATTGTGATTATTTAATTGTTGACAAAATACTTTACTTATAAAAAAAAGGTGTTAAATTTACAGAATTGCTTCTACAGCCTTCACTTAAATTTTTTTTAACCATAAGTGGCTAGAACATAAATACAGCTGCAGATTAACTGGTAATTATTGTCAGCTAGTAAACAATATATATATATGCAGAAGGCCGCATTATCTGCCCCACAGTGACAATTATTTGTGCCTCGCCATCAACTTGATTGTTATGTTAAAATTTTTGTGTACGTTAGTATATACTTCACATACATGGGTCTTCTACCAAAAAAAAATCTTTTTCGTATTACACTAAGTTATAACAACGTGTAAGAATATATCAATCTTAAAATTTTTTTAAATTATCAGGGGATATTTAATGATAAAGTTGAACAGAACTAACATCTATGATGCTAAAGATAAACAGAATTAATATCTTTAAAAAGTATTTCCGTGTTAAAATTTCTGCGCGATATTGTGCAATATGTCCTACACGATATTAAGCAAGATTTAAGGCAAAAAAAAAAAATAAAACAGTATAAATTGTAACCCACGTNTTCCTTACGTTTGAATAGAGTTTATCACAGTTGCTTTTTCACGAGATTCGAGTGCCTTTTAAGAATCATAATAGTAAACGTTACGAGTCTTCAGGTAATATACTAAGTTGTAGTCGACTGCAAGTAAACGTAACAAAACGTAACAAACTGTAACTGCAGTACAAAATCTAACAAAACCTTTCGTTACATCATAGAAAGATACGATTTGTTAAGCTTTCTTACATTATTTTTTTATTTTTGCGCACTTTAAATTATGGACTAATTTTTCCTTGAAATGGAAAGTATATGTAAAGTATAAGTAAAAACCGTCAACGAAAAGTAGTAGTAAAATTGATTATTAGATTTATTGTTGAGAAACGTGTTAGGAGACAAAAAACAATATTAAATGTGCATTTATACGATGTTAATTATCAATTTGGTAACCAAGGTGGTAAATATTATTTACGAAATGATGAAATAATAAACATAAGTTTCAGATGTACCTTATAAGGACGTGAATTATTTTCCCAGTGTCCAATCCACTCTGGCCAAGTGGGTAAGACACTCGATTATGAGTCCTCCAGACCAGGTTTAAATCTCCTAACTAGAGGAAACAGATGTTTTTTTTTTTTTTTCTACTTATATTGGCTTTTCTAACTGCTTTTAAGGATTTTATTTTAAATTGCATGGGTTACAGTTCATACTTTTTTATTTTTTAGTTGATGAAAATCTTGCTTAAAATCGTGTAAGATATTATTCAGACTATCGTGCAAGCAGTCTTACACGATATCCTATGTGATTTCGTGTAGGATATCTTGTAAGATATCGTGTAGGATATCTCGCACGATATTGCGCTGAAATTTTGTTACGGGCTTATTTAGTTTCTGTTACAAATAAAAAGCTAGATATGCATCTAAAAAATTGTATCTTACTCACAAATTTACAGTTTTGACGATGCGTAGAAGCAAAACATTTTTTTCCTAGCATAAGATCTTGTAGTTTTAAGCAAACAGTATTTTTACGCATTTTAAAAAACTAAACTAAATTATATTAAAGACTTAAATAGTATTAATGTTGCCCGACAAATATATAAGAAGATTGATGATTCCTTGGTAAATACTCCTACAAATACAATTAATTGAATTTGGGTATTCTAATTCAGATATTTTGTATCCTACGAAAGTTTAAAGTAAAGCAGTAATTTGTTTGACTTTTTTCATTATGATTACCAAGTGTTACAGGCTTATTGGTTCATAAATGTTATTTCTCCAAAATAAGAATAAAGTGCCTGTAACGCTAAAAAATGTTATACCTATTTTTGAAGCATTTGGTTAGCGATTCCTGAGGTGGTGGCTTTAAATATAACTGATTTTTTTGTTTAATAAAAGTAGAGTATTATTTTTTTATTAGTTTTCTGCGTTACAATCTTAGTTTCTTAATGCGTTTCTAAGAGCTCGTAAAGTTCTTTTGAAAAGCCCAGATTACTGTAGGATACTATTTATTTTTTTAATGCGTTGGATTATCAAGTTAAAAGATAACAGAAATTAATACAAGTATTTTGTTTATGACATAGTGAAAGAAAGAACTTTAATTTTGTCGTCATGATATAAAATTTTTTAAGGATTCATAAGAACCCACAATGCTCCTTTTTTTGCGAAGAGCCCGTAATACTTTGTATCTTTATTTCATGTCAGATTATGGACTCTAATAGTGAGTGGTATAAGCGTTCATGGTAAGTACATTTTATAAATGTAAAACTTCAGTGAAGTGTTAATGGAAAGCATCCTTGTTGTAACTACAATAAGATTTCATACAAGCCCATAATGCTTCTGTTTTTCTTACATAAAATAATAAAGTCGTCGTTAAAATTATTTTTGTGCAGGTGAAATAGGGCCCCATAAGCTCTAAATTATTTTGATCTTGGATAATATAAAAACATAAATTTCACAAATAAGTATCCATTTTAAGTGTTTGTATATTTTGGGTCTTAAAATATGTTGGTTTCTACAGAATGACCTACGTATGATGTTACGTACGTCTAAGTGACGAAAGGACAGTGTAAAATAAGTGGTCATGTATAAAATTATAAGAATTTATCTTTAGTATCTATGACCATAGTTATATAGCTGTGTATAACTTTAGTACATCATAAAGTACTCTTAAGAATTTGGAGAGTTTGTTTACTATCTTTCTAAGCAGATCTTTTATTAACATTTTTTCAATAAAGACTGTGAGTAGATCTTCATATCGAAGAAGAATCTTTAGTCAGATAAAATAGCAGCTAAGTACATAAAAAAACCTGCCATACTGGCCGAAAATCAGTCTATTGGGATATTTGTGGTGGCTTAACGCAAATTCGAAATGAAAATCGAACACTTGAAATAGCAAATTAAATGCAGCCAAAAAAATTAAATAACTGCCAAACTCGTTATTAATTATTCTATTGAGATATTTTTAGTCCTTTTCTAGTTATTTAACTTAATGTCAAGGGATTTAGACGTTTTCACATTTTATTATGTTGTGTTACGTTTTCTTGCATTTTCGTTACGTTTTGATGTGATTTATCACATACTATGACACTAATAATTTTTCATAATGATTACTCAACTTTTTCTCGTTAAAAGTTATTTTTATTCAAAAAAGTAATAAAATGTGTCTAANATTTGAGAGCTAAAAAAATTAAAAAGTTATGGAACTGAATAAATACCAGACCATTCGGATCTTTAGGTCGCTTAACAATAATATGATATCGCATTTAAAAAATTTAGAGCAGCTGATCTATTGAGAAAAATCAACCAGTTTAAAAGAACCAATGTGTTTAAGGTTTCTTGAATTTCTTTAATTCAAGTAGGTGACATAATTTTTCAATTTTCAATGTAGACCCCTGAGATCAAATCAAGTAAAACTTTTCATTATCTTTCTACTTGCGGGGGAAAAGCAGTTTGACCAGTTAGTGACATGATCATAGTATTTTTATTCAGGGGAATACACTAAAGAAGCCGGAATGTCAGATGGCGCGATCATGCCTGAGCGATAATGGCGTCTTAACATGTATAAATATACGTATAAGTACCAATAGAAATTGTCTACATAACAGTGTGCGCATATATGTACATAGAGAACGAATACACACACATATACGTACACAAATCATATATAATATACGTGAACTCATACACGTGAAGACACCATTATCGCTAAGGCATGATCGCACCATCTGGTGTTTGAGCTTCTTAACTGTATATGCTAATTAATGGAGGTTACAATCTAACAGACACAACTTGAAATAGATCGCTTGGATCAAAGTGGAATCATGGATCGCCCCTAGAGTTTAATTGATTCTTTCAAAAATTGTCAAGAAAGGCGGGAAAATTTGTAATGGAAAGGTAAGTTTCTTGTAACAACTTATATTCTATAAGTATTAAGTTCAAAACATTCTATTTAAAAAATTGTAGAAAATTTTTTAATTCTTTTAAAACACTTTGTATATCACCAATGAATAGAATCAAACGCCATAGTTCTTGTTTTTCTCATTTTTGACAAGTTCTCAAACGCTTCAGCGGAATTCAGTTAAATTTCATGTACCATACATGTTTCACAAAGCCTACGACAAACTTTGCAAATGACGCAGTAAGAGAAAAAAAATCATGCATTTTCTACAAAACGACCTGGACTACCATGTGTACTCACAAATCAGGAGGAACGAGAGCTGGTGGATTGGATAATTGAGTGTTGTAACAAGGGTTTTCCTGTTGCAAAAGCTCAGTTGTTTGAGAGTGTCTAAGTCATTTGTGCAATTGTAAATAGGGCAACACCCTTCACCAACAACACACCTGGACAAGCATGGTTTTCTGGTTTTACTAAAAGACATACAGAAATAGTACAACGAGTGTCTGAAAAAGGGGTTTTTGTGAAATCTGCACATTTCTGAAACAAAATGATTTAATTTCTATAGAGGCAAATCGAGTTTTCAACTCTGATGAAACTGGTAAAATCATTTTCTTGTATGCGTTCAAATTTACTCAGGTACCATTAATTATCTGCTTGATCAAACATCAACTTTTTTTACAGGAGTTCATCTTAATTCTGCGCCTATACTAGGACTAAAAGGTCATAGGAATGTGCACACTATTGTCAATAACAATGAAAAACAGCAGGTAACTGTGCTGGTCACATCTAACGCAGCTGGAACTAAATTCTGGCACTAGTTCTCTTTGCTGCCAAGTCACTACCAGATCATGCCTCTTCAATGGCTCTGGATGATTTTGCTTTAGGTTTATCTGAAAACGGATGGATGTTAGCCCAAAACTATTATGGGTGTGTGGCGAACATTTTTGAGCCTTGGCTCACAAACAACACAGTTCAAAGGCCCGTAGTATTGTATGTTGATGAACATGCATCGCATTTAACTTTGCATTTGAACAAATTTTGTTCGGAGCATAAGATAGTGCTAAGAGCTTTGCATCCAAATGCTACGTACATAATACAACTATTGGACGTCAGTTTCTTTTGTACATTCAAAGTTCACTGAAGTAGAGTATCTCAAAAATTTTGCCAAAAAAGTTTGAGCATGGGTGTGTACAAATATCAATGTACTCCCTTGATAAA
>NW_019384291.1:774574-786675 GCF_000648655.2 Copidosoma floridanum | reverse complement strand
AGAAATAAAATATAAAAAAAATAAAACCAAAAATAATATAAATGCAAAAAAATATAAAAAGAAACTAAAACAACAAACCAGGTGGGATGAATGGGTCATGGGACCACGGTAAAAACAAAGTTCTTTAAACATAAAATGAGTGTAGATACAATTTCTTAAGTAACAAGGGGGTTGCCAGACCTGTAGGAAGAATGAAGCATTATAATCGTTAGTACTGCATTCATGTAGTACACTTGAACAAAAACTTGAAAAACGAATAAAAAAAAAATTAATAAAACAATAATTCAGTACTCACGATGGTTAAATTTTATGAGAACGTCGTGCATAAAAACAGTACTCACGAAGTTAAACCATCGTGAGTACTGAACTATTGTTTTTTTTGTTTTTTTTTTATTTGTTTTTCAAGTTTTTGTTTTAGTAAACTACATAAATGCAGTACTAACGTTTATAGAGCTTCGTTTTTTCTACGGGTCTAGTGACTCCCTTGTTACCTGAGAAATTGTGTCTATACTCATCTTATGTTTAAAGAAATTTGTTTTTACCGTGGGTCCCATAACTTATTTATCCCCCCTGATTTGTTGTTTTCATTTCCTTTACATTTCCTTGCATTTATATTATTTTTTGTTTTCATTTTCTGTTTTATTTTTTTTTGTATTTTATTTCGTTGTTTTTTCATAATTAATTTTATTACTTTTTTTTTCATACTACACGATAAGTACAAGAAACTAAGTTTCTATAGCCGGCAGTGCTCGTAGCAGAGTGGGTAAGGTACTGCACTCACATGCAGGAGGTCGAGGGTTCAAATCTCTCTATTGGAAAGTGTTTTTTTTTTTTTTTTGTTTTGGAATTGTAAAAGAAAAAAATTCAAAGTGGAATGAAAATTATTGTGAGAAAATAAAATTAATTAGGAGTGTGAGAGGGAATGGTGGGCAAAGGTGTGCAGAAAAGTAACACGGCACGGTTGGCAGATGAACATATATAGTGGGGAGAGGGGAAGTGTTTAGAGAATAGTAGGTAAAGGTGACGGGGTAATGGGGGAGAAAGAGACTTTGGGTGAAACCACTTTCGTTTCAAAAAAAAAAAAATCTGTCGGTTTTAAAATTCCAGCCCCCTGAGTTACGCGACATAAAGAACTTCGTTCTAAAAACATACAAAGCTATGCCTTTAAAAACAATCTTACCTAATGGATTCAAGCAGTGTGGTCTATGCACTTTTAATCCTAATGCAGTGGATTATCAGAAGACTATAAAAACTGTAGCGTTCGATGGAGAGGATTTCACCATGTGATCGAGAGCAAAGTAATACTTATAGCCCAACAGCCCCAGAAAACAAACTAAAAGTTTTGGAGTCATTCTTGAGTGACGAACAACTGGAATCTGTTTACTTTAATACAACAAGTACGTGGAATGGGCTTCCAGAAAATGGAGGACTTTTCGAAATTTGGTACAAATGAAAGAATCCTAATAATAAAACACCAAATTATCATTTTTATCATTTAAAACGTATCAACTGCATACGTGGATTGATAATTGTTTTTAAACAAAATCATTAATTTCTTGGATTCAATCTACTAATAAAGTTAAAGAACACTAAGTTGAAACCAGTACTAGCACTTAAACTAGTCAAGACATAATTCTAAAGTTCATTCCAAATGTTGGAGCCATCCGAAACGAGCAACTAAGTAAATAATTTTTTTTTAATGCTAGTCCTATAAATTAATAAAATTTTGTAATATTGATATATTTGTCTTAATTTGATTTATTTTAACAAGTATAAAAATATAAAAAGTTGAAAATTAATTTTAAAAAAGTTTTTCTAAATACCTTGTTCATACATTTTTTCACATATTTTGGCTGATTCTGCATACCTTATAGTATTTTATTAATTTTGTAGGTTGTGCCGTGTATCATCAAATTAGTAAATATCTCTGCACAGCTAACTAACTTTGTGCCAAACACTTTCATTTCTTCGTCTAATTTAGACTTGTCAGAAAAAAAACATAAATCCTTTAATAACATTTGTCAAAATCTTCTTAACAAAAGTATGGATTCAAAGTCTGAGATAACTGAACCACGAGATGGAAGCATGATTTAAAAAACTCATTTCGTCACAATAGAAAATACTGTTAATTTCATGATGTGTACCGAAGTCAAAACAGCGAATGAAGAGAACAAAAAAAATTCTAGTCTTGGTAGCAGAATATATGTAAAGTCTATGCCAATAGACTAAAGGCAAACAACTATCAGTAAAACTGAATAAAACGATAGAGTTAAGTAATATCCAAAATATTTATCATGAGAATTAATCAGATTTTGTAAATAATTTGTTATTGTGGCCTACTGAAAGTATACTAAAATGCAAGTCTAAAAGCAAAAAGACAAAGGAAATTAAATGAAAAAAAAAGAACAAAATTANTAATTATATTATAAATAACTAAATATTGAAATCAATCACATTTTACAATAGCAACTATGGGTTTATAGAAACTAAAATAAGATAGGTATGTTTCTGACTGTATTTTATTTAGATATTTAGAAAAAACGGCATCTATCGTGGTCCCATACCTTGTTGTACGTTTTTCAGGATCATTATTCATAGTTTAGTTTAACTTTTGGAAGATGAAATTGGTCAATCGCTCAGAGTTCTTAACAGCAAAGTTTATGTTAAAATTACCAGCTAAAATAAGTGGAAGTTTATCAAAATTTTTGCCAAGCAATTGTGCACTTCCTTCAGTATACTCCAATAGTATTCTGTGAATTGTATCAATTATATCATTTTTTTTTTGAATAGGTGAAACATTTATGGCTACTATTTCTATTTTTTGGCCGTTTTCCATCGTAGATATGGCTGAACAAATGTTTGTAATATCTGTTGTTCAAACATTATAATCATGGATATTTTGTACAGTCATATCCATGTTTGGACCAACGATATTTACTGTATCATCAAAATTATGATATATTGCAACTTCCGCTGACCGTGCACTGTCACGTTTAAAATGGACGATACAGTTTAATTGTGGTATGTCGATCTGTTGATTCTTGTCCATCCATGTTTTAGTCAACATTAAAACATTACATTTTCTAGTAACTGTATCATTCAAATCAAGTAAATGTTTCTGTAGACTCTGAATATTAAAACATAATATAGACATACTTTTTCACCAGAAATGAAATTGGTAATCATTTGAGCTTTAGTCTCTAGAGAATTTAAAGAGAGCCTTTGAAATTCTTGTATTAAACTTGTTTTTACTTATTAAACAGCTTGTCGACGGTTATGATAAAATTTAAACTTAGTCGGATCATTATCAGGTGTTACAATATACACGCCTTCAAGACTTGTACCACGAGAAAGGGCAACGTAAATGGGTGATTGCGAATGCACTTTTTCATACTGATAAACAACTTGATTGAACATTCCACCTTGTGATTTGTGAATTATCATAGCACAAGCTGCTATCAATAGGAAATATTTTCGTTTAACAGTAACTTTATTGTCTATTGCTAAAGAAATATTCAATGTTCGTAGTTCAATTGGTACGGCAGATCTAATAATTCTATTGTTTATAGAGAATAAAGCAGCTTTTTTTTATTTTTTCACAAATTTTAATATTACCAGGAAATTCTAATGAAACTCGACAAACAATATCATCTTCATCAAAATCTAAATGTACTAACTTACCAACAGCACCGTTGACTAAGCCATCCGATACATCAATGTTTGAAGTAATGAGATAATACTTATCTTTAATAAGAGTAATAATGTAAGGTAAACCACCTGTATCTATGACTGACATTTTGTGTACTTTTTGTCTAAAAGCACTTTCCTCTTAAGCATCTTTTGATCCAACTATGACATCATTGGCTCTAGAAATCATTGTGTGTGGTAATTGTTGTGAAATTTCGTTATTGTAACTATTAACATCGACATTTTTAAGATATAAACGAACTTTATCAGGGCACAATCTTTAAACTTCAGCTTTTGTGAAAAATCTTGATTCAAGAATATCAAGTTCAACATTTGATGATACTTCACCATTGCCAATTTCGTTAATATAGAAGAAAACGTTTTATAAGCTTGCCTTTTTTTTGAGTAAGATGGTAAAATTTCAATTTTCGCCAGAAATAAGGCCCAACCATACAAATTTAAATTGATTTGTAAATAGGCGTTGATCTAACTGGTGGAAATTGACGTAAGTCGCCGATAAAAATACCGTCAATATTTCCAAAATTATCTTTATGATTTCCAGTAATTTGTTTTAGACACGTGTCAATCGTAACCAAGAGTTCTGCGCTAACGATGCTTATTTCATCAATGATAAGTACTTTCACGTATTTAAAAAGATATCTGTATGATTGTAAAAGTTCTGATGATAACAGTAATAGATTTGAAAGAGAAATTTTGAGAGCAGTGTAAATGGTTGCACCGTCAATTGCTACAGCAGCTTTACCACTAGAAGCACAATTTATGTAAGCATTGTTATTACCATCAGTGTCAGTAAACCTATTATATAATTCCCTAATACGTTTAATAACAAATGTTTTACCACATCCAGCAGGACCAGTCGAAAATATTTAAAAACGTGACTTATGTTTATTCTGAAGATGATTAATAATGGTATCTAAGAGTTCTCTCTGCTCTTTGTTTGTAGATCTTAGTAAATCGTAAGACTGTTAAGTATCCATTAAATTTTTTTTTTTTTTTTGCTATGACACCAAGTTTATTTAAAGATGCACGTTGCAAATCAGTACAAACAGCACCTTCAGGATCGTGAAGCGATCTTTCATACGGGTCGGGTTCAAAAATAATGTTAGCTTGATTTTGTAAATCTTTGTCCTGAACAGAGTTTCCATCATTTTCTCTATGCAACTGCTTGCAAATTTCAAGAGTTTTCTGTACATCCAAGTTAAATTCAAACTCTTTTCTGCGCTCAAAATGAGATCGTCCTTGTCTTCATATATTTGAATGAACTTATTTTCAGCTAAAACATCATTCTCTTTACTTTTAGAAGGAATCTGTAAGAGTACCACTTCTCTTGCATAATCATTTAAGTCAGACATATCGTAGTTTCGGTACCTAATAACTCTAGGCTTTTGCCTTTCAATATATTCTCCTTTATTTTTCAAATAATACTTAGCAACAAACTGTGCCAACGTAACGTCTTCGAGACTGTCAGGTCTTTTCTCGTATTCATCAAACTCATTTTCTTTCCAAATATCAACACAATCGTCATCCATTTCATTAAGTTCTGTCATAGTTTTTCTTTCTCATACGTTCTGTAGGGTAAATAGTAGGTATATAAACGACTGCTAAAGATGATTTAGCCATTGGTTTGCGCAATAAGTACCAAGCAGCTTCCTATGCTGACATTTCAACAGAATTAAGAACGTCAGCACTCATTTTTCTTGTAATTTCATTATATCAAACTCAGAATTTTCATACATAATTTCAATAATTTGTCGTTGTAAATTACTTATACCTCGATTGTGCTTGTTAACGTACTCGACAACGTAAGCCGCAAAAGAATACTCATCTTGAATAATTTGAAAATCCATATTAAATTTTAAACGATGCAAACAAATGGATTTAATGTATTGTGCTATTTTTCCGACGGCGTTTGACGATAAAACAACTTTGGTCGAGTGATGCCAGCACGGATAATGTAAAAATAAAGTGCGTCAGACATGATAACGTCGTGACTATAAAAATTATCAAAATCTTCGTAATTGAAATTTTGTAAATTAGTTCGAATAAAACTGTAATGTTTTCTAGAAGTGAAAGTGTGCTTATGGGTTTGAACTTTAATATTTCCAAATGCTTCAGATGCTGCTACTAAAACTAATTCACCAATCATATTCATCATATCATCGTCATTTTTTAATAAATTTACAGGTGGATTATCTATTAACAAAAAAAGATGAGCGTGAGGACTATCTCAATGTTGAAATTCTATTCTTTTAAAATAATCTAATACCCGGTATTTTCCAAATGGACTATTTGTTTTATTTTGCAAAATGTTCATCAAACAATTTACTAATTTATCAAAATAAATTGCACAAGTAATAGCATTGTCATCGATTAGTTTGGCTTTTCTGACATAATGTAGCTTTGCGAAAAATTCATCAGAAACTTCTGTTTCATTATGTTTTAATTTTTATAATAATTTCAATAAATTTTTTTATCCAACTTCATTTGCACTCATAGTATCAAAAGCTTTTGGTGCACCTAATTGTCTAATAATCGCAAAAAAATCTTTTTTTCAAACAGCCCAATACCAAGCAGAATTAGGTATACATCAAAGAAAAGCGAGGTTACCTTCGATACAACTGTTTATATAACATTCCGATTGAATTTGCTCTTTAGTTATATTAGTATCATAGCCAATATGTTCGAAAGCTGCAGTAACAGCATCTCGAACTCACTGTCTCATAATTTTAATAGCCAAATATAAAAGATGTTGTGGATCTGCACCCCGACGATCTGTACGTCGAAGTTCACTGGTAGCTTGCATAATTAAAGTAACATTAACTTCTTTCTTGTAATTTCTAAACTGTCCACAATAAATGGTTGGAAATGAAAGCTCTTCAGCGTGTTCATCAAACAAAATACCAATAAGCACATTATTTTCGCCAGGTGCAATGTATAAAATTTTGTCTTCATTCCACATTAGAGTTTGTTGTTAAGTTGTCAGATTATCTTTCCTTAGAACATGTTCACTAACTTTATCATGATCAATTTCAGCATCATCTAAATAATTATTTAAGGTTTCCTTTTCTAAGGAAATATTATAAAGTAAGTACAGTGGTGTCTGCACTAAATGTATTAACCAGTCCTTGATATTCTTTTTTTTTACAAGACCATGAACGTAACTCGATTTATGTATTAACTTTTTCCTAATGTGTACATAAAAAAAATGGTCATCTTGAATATTTCTTGGAAGTTTATTGACTGTTGTTTTAACATCAATTGGAACATTATTAATCTGTCTATAAATATCGAATTGGCCATGAACATGTCTGAGTCTTCTTATTTGCATAAAAGCGATTCTTGGAGAAATAAGTCGCTGTTAATAAGATTTAACTCTGGTAAATGTGATGAAATGACTGGATATGAAAATCCATTGTGTATGAATAATAATGGAAATATTTGTTAGTCAAAAGTTTTCTTACATGTAGAAAAAATTGCTACTACAGTAATGCCACTAACAAAATTCTATTAAAATACAAATATTTATCGAATATAAGAATTTGTTTGAGAGTATAATAAAAAAAAGTGATTATTTACCGGTAAAATTGTTTTTAAAATATTTTCATACGCTGCAGATGATAATTTCAAATCTTTTTGCCACCAAAGCCTATCGCAAACTGCGCAAGAATGACCAAAAGTATTATTTAGAAAATTGTTAAAAAAATTTAAATGTGCTGGTACGAGTTGATCATAGTTCGTATATTTCGCCACAACTTCATTATTATCTATTTCCGAGTCAACGTCAGTTTCCAAAACAATATCTAAAGGCCTACAAATGTTTTGAATATCAATTCTGTATTGTAAAGTAATGTTTGAAACTGGAATTAATCGTGTGAAATGAAAGTTTGTTAAATGCAAATGGATAAAATTTGGAGAATCGTTCACTTCAAAATAAGCGAAAATTTGTCTTTTCATATTAATGTGTACATCAATAAAGTGATCCTGTATGTATGTATTTGTAACATATAATCTTGCAAATATATATATGCAGGCGATGTCTCTGTACTCGTGGTCACTAGAGAGTATGTCATTGGCATTTCTGGGATTCGAACATAAACACAAAAAAAGTGATTGTTGTAGAAGCCGTCTCAGTTGTAAAGGTGTAATTGTAAGATTTAAAAGTTTTAAAAAACAATAGAACAAACAATTTCCAGCTGGCTCAGATGGAGTATCTCTGTCATGATTTATGATTTAAAATAAGATCTGGTTGAGCACATGTGACACTATACTTATACAGGGTATTATTAAATTCTATCGGTATACAGACAGACTCCTGTATCGAGCATGGATCATTATGTAGCGAGGCATTCGTCTGTAAATTTGTGCATATGTTTTGTCTTGGCTCCTGATTGTTTGTTTTTGTGTTTCTAAAATAAAAAATAATAAATAAATAAAAAAATTATTTAAAACTTATAGTATAATGTAAATTTAAAAACGAAAATTAATACAAATCAAAATTTTGTTACGTTAAAAAATTAATTTTGAAGTCGTAGCAAATACAAAAGATTTATTTGTTGTTAACTTTAAGTAAAAAATATAATTACGTTTGATACCTTTGACGATCAAGATTCTGTGAAGATAATACAGCGTTAAGTTGAGAAATTTGTTTTTGTAGTTTAAGTTTTTTTCTATATCTTTGACAATATTCAGCATTCGTAGACGTACTCAAAAAAGTATTCAGTAGATTGTTAAAAAGTACTTTAAAAGTTTAAAAGCAAAATTAAGACTTACTGGTCAGATGTTTCATCAGAATAGCGTTTTCGAAAGTTTGACAATTGTAATGTAGGCGAACGTAACTGTGATATAAGTATGTCTGTATGTGTTTTCTCCAATTTATTTAAAGAAGGATGTAGACTTTGTTTTTCTGTGAAATATTTGCTTCTTGTTCCATCCTCGTTATCACAAGATTCCTGTGTTCTTACTTAAAACATAGTACGTTGTTCTCAAAATTCCCTTACTCTTTATGTTGGATAACATAATGGTGAAATATTGTTATTACATATTACTGCTCTTTGTTGCTCATTTTGCTGTTGATTTTGTTGCTGATTTTGCTGTCGATTTTTTGTTGTCGATTTTCGTTTCTGGGAAATGTTACTGTATGTCTTTGATGTTGCTTCAACAATTGAGACGAATAGTCAGAATTTTATTTGTTTCAAACTGAGTTTGAGAAGCAATTAATGGACTCGTGTCTCCTCTTATGCTTGGATTGATTTTAAAAGCACTAAAACTCTGGTTTGGGGTGGCAAAATATGGACTTGTTTGTGATGTGGCATACTTATGTACTTCAAGAGAACTAAAACTTTGTTTTACATTATAAGGAGATTTAGTGAATTGTTTTTTCGTCGATTCTTTTAACTTTTTTGTTTTTAATTTTGAAGGACTCGAACCCATTTCCACTGAATTTAAAGAACAAACAGACTTTTAAACTATTGATGTAGTTAGTCCTTACACGTGTCAAATGAAGATTAAAACGCACTTTATATCTACAGAAAATCACTCCCACAAAATATTAACACTGAACTTATTGACACATTGCAACACGATGACAATTAACCTCAAAATGAAATACACATGCTTTCTACGTAACACTAAAAATCGCTTCTCCTTGCGGAGATGACTGTCAAAGAGGGGAGCAATGTCTCAAGAAGCCTGTTGCGGCCGTAGTTCATAATTGATCACAGTCGGCACCACCATGTGAGAGCCAAAAATAACTTCACATTGAATTATAAATACATAGATATATAAAAATTATTAATATAATTATTTAGTGACACTTTGCCATTATTTGCTTATCAAATGCAAAATAAGCGTCCTTAACGGTCAACATCAAAGAAAAGCGAGGTTACCTTCGATACAACTGTTTATATAACATTCCGATTGAATTTGCTTTGTGAATTATCATAGCACAAGCTGCTATCAATAGGAAATATTTTCGTTTAACAGTAACTTTATTGTCTATTGCTAAAGAAATATTCAATGTTCGTAGTTNTGTAACATTGTAACATAATTTGTTTGTTGAATTTAAAATGAGCGCTTTTTAAAACCATTGGTACTCGTCTGGCATTCGAGTGGTCAAGGGCTCAAATCTCTTCATTGAAAAGTGTTTTTTTTTTTTTTTAAGAATTGTAAGAGAAACAAAATTCAAAGTAAAATATAAACTATTGTCGGAGAATAAAATTAAAATTCGTTTAAAAATTAACTGCTTGGGAGTGTAAAGGGAAATGGTGAGGGAAGGTGGGTGTGGAGGAGAGTAGTGCAGGACGGTTGAAAGATGTATGGTGGGGTGAGGGGAAGTGTGTAGAAAACTGGAGGTGAGAGGGATGGGGTAAGTGTGGAAACTTAGAAGGAAGAGACTTCCGGAAAGCCACTTCCGTTTCATTAAATCTGTCGTTTTTAAAAGTCCAGCCCCCCGAGTACATGACATAAAGAACTTCGTTCTAAAAAAGCATGTTTCTTCTATGATACCTGGTCCACAATGGCAATCTAGCATAAGTAAGAAACTTGATGACAGGCGCAAGAATGAGCAAGAGCTTATTCTTTGAAAACAAATTTAAAAACAAAAACAAAAAAATTTAAAGGCTGAGAAAGAAAATAAAAAGCTTAAAAACCAGAAAGTGCGAATTTTAAGAGATCAGCAAAGAATAGCGAAAGAAAAAGAAATTATTAAGGAAAAAAGTAGAAAGCTGCAAGAAATTGAAGACAAAAATAGGGCTGTAGAAGAGGCGTTGCTTCAAATAAAAACGGAAAAACAAATTCAAATGTGAATTAAAGATCTTCGAAACAAATTGTATCTATACAAATATCAGAAAAATTCGTATACCACTTAATTTAACATTTACTTTTATTAATTATTATTAGTACTACGTAATTTAGAACCTTAACTGTATTAATTACATCGTTTCAATGCAATTCTAAAATGTAATATTATACAAATATTATAGCACGATGTTCAATGTTAAAGGAGTAATCAAATAAAATATTAACAATTCCTTTCAATGCATTCTTTTACAGTAACCTATAAAATACATCAGCCGCAAAACCTGTTAAGAAAATTGTAATAACTACTGCACAATACTTGATACATCCACAATAATACTATTACAATAACTAATACGTCTGCAATAATACTAGCACAATAATATATACAAATCCGCCATAACATAAGCATCCAAAGTTCAGCATTAAAATTTATTTTTAAATAAATAATCAGTTGTTGACACACATACAAAGAATAATTATAGTAGTTTTTACACCAGACTTTGATATCGAAAAAGAATTACAACGATTTGACGAACAGTTTTTTTTACCATAGAACTTTAAAGCTCACCTTTAAAAAATCCACGTTTACCCCTGCACATTGCACATACATGGAAATTAAAGCTTGTACGTCAGTAATGTATTCACCATTTGTGAGTTGGTCATATCTAAGAAGTATGCTAGTAAAACGCTTTATTTAGGTAGTAATTTAATTCAAATTTTTTTTTTTTTAACCACAGAAGAAACTTTAAAACCTTTTTATTAGGGCCACTCACTTATTTAATTTGTGTGAGGTGTTTTACTTTGCCCACTTTCTAACCAAGAGGACAACTCGTTGTCGATAAGGCTGGTATACTCTACTTACGGCATTGGATCCACTTATCCTACCATTCAAGAAATAAGTAAGTTAAACCAGTGGACCGTGGGTGCTTGAGTACCCAAATAAGAAATGACACTTCTATAAAATTGTACGACAAATTATGTATAAATATAAATAAACCTTTTATGAAACGATATTGTGTACGAAGGTGGTGTAATTATCGTTGAAATGAGTATACGTGCCTTAGTTGGGTGCGGTTTTCATAAATATTTTGATATTTAGTAACTGAACAACTATAAGCCATACATAATGAAATAAAACAAAACACTTTTTCCTATACTCCATAATTGATACTTAAAGTGGAATTGAATCAAAAAAATAAGGACAAACTATCCTGTAGTACCGCTTTATTAAAAAACATAGTATGAAATGCCAGTGTATGTCCCTTCAGGACTTTAATCACACATAAGTATTTTTGACAGATATTATTCAAGCATTAGAAGTATACTAAGAGTACCTTTAAAATCATCTACAAAAAGTGCACATCCTTCAACTGTACCTTTTTTACATGTTTAACTTTGATAACTTGCAATTTTACACGTAACCTTATAGAAAAATCGCCTAAAATTGCATTTATAAGATCTGTATGAACCTTTTAATTTTTGTACGTATAAAAGATTACTGTTAGATAAATCTGTTTCATTTCCAAATAGATCTATAGTTTTTTTTTTTTTTTTTTTTTTTTTTTTTTTTTTTTTTTTTTTTTTTTTTTTTTTTT
>NW_019384291.1:763019-774371 GCF_000648655.2 Copidosoma floridanum | reverse complement strand
CTTATAATAAATTAATTATTGTATTTATATAGTACAAAATTTTTTTTTTTTTATTACGAAAACTTAGAAAAAATGAGAAAAAATAAAATAAACGAAAGTTTGTTGATTTTAAAAGTAACAAATAATAATAAGTTAATAAATGTTTATCATTATATATGAAAGATGCTCTGCTAATATGTACTTATTCCAAATTTTCGAGAAAAACATGTAGCTAAAAAATATTTGTCATTTAATAAATTAATTATTTCTTTAATGTTTAATTAAAACAAATAAATGGATACACAGTAAATGAATATTTACATAAAAAATAACCTAAAAACTGTAAGATAGAACAAAGTAATCGAATTTCTTATATCGGGACCACTCATAGCAGGGTGGATAAGAGCCTCAGCGCGTCAGCTAGTGTGCAAGAGGAAAAGGATTTAAATCTATTTGGAAACCTTTTTTTTTTTTTAGAAATTGTTTAAAAAAAAAAAATTTCAAATGTGTGCTGGAGTGTGGTGTCGTAAGTATCAGCAAGTTTTTTAACAAAAATTTCAATTTTTAGAAACAATAAGTGTATACAAAATAAGGTATAGTTATGCGATCTTCCTAAGACTTCTGTAAGAGGAAGAGAAAGTTCTAATTTAAAAAAGCTCATTTATTAAAGTGTTACTTTAATCTGTAAATGACTGGCCATCCACAACTTCTACAACTTCTACTTCTCAGACTTTCCTTGTCTTAAAAATCATTTGTTATGAATAGTTATGTAGCTGCTTAAGCTTAAAGTAACGAAAAAAGCCCACAAGTTCGTATTTTGAGAAATCAATCGAGTCTTAATTTAATACAATTTGTTGTGAATGAATGAGAAACATAATCTCTTATAAAAACTTTTAAAAAAAGTAATGAATTAAATTTCGTAAAATTTCAACATTACCTCTAAAACAAAAAGAAAAACGTGGGATTCAGAAAATAAAGTATTATCTTATACAGCAGTCCGTAACCTATATATCTGTACATTTCGAGAAAGTCTACATTTAAAACTGTATGTTGCACCACGACAGAACCAGTGTTTGTCTTTTTTATTCTACAGGTCTTGTGAAAATTCCAGGTAATTCAACTTATTATTTTTTTTTTAAAGTTATATTTCAAATTATGCACACTCAAATACTCTTGAATAATGAAGACATGTCACTTTTTTCTTATTTGCATTCGCAACAAACTGCAATTATTAAGTGGCTAGCTATTTTATCTCAAAAATAAAAGTATACACACATTCTTGATGCTTCAAAGAATAAATTAATCTCAAAATTGGCAAGATTTAAAAATTCATTTAAAATCGAGGTAAAAAGTGTAAAATAAGATGTTGGACCGATAAGGTGTGATCTGATTTCCTACTTTTGTTCTTTATATTTTAATCAATCTCACAAATGTCAAGCAACTTTTTTTCGTTGTGAATTTTAAAGTATGCATCTACTCTTTTTCTGGCATGGCTATGTTTTAAATTCGTTTTTTTATTAAAAACTTACTCAACTATCTGTTGACTAGTAAGGTAGGAGAATAGTTTCTTAAGAGTTATATCTTATACCCATACTTAGGTAATGTTACTTTTGAGACTATCAACTTTGCACAGTTTTTGAAAAAAGAGGTTGCCACAAATTCTTGACTTAATAAAAAATAAATTAATACATAAAATCTTAATTTTCGCAAGGTTTACTAAAA
This sequence comes from Copidosoma floridanum, assembly GCF_000648655.2. The sequence continues at coordinate 772,670 of NW_019384291.1, read as the reverse complement.
TGTTATGAAAAAAGTGAGAACAAGATTACTCGTTGTCGGTCCAACATTTGACTTTTTACTCTCTGCCTGAAATTTTCAGCCAGTCTGGCCAACTCTTGTCTTGATTAATTTCTGATTATGTCAAAAATGTGCGTCCACCTCGATTTTTTTGTAGAATTAGTAAGCTGTTAAGTAAGTATTATTATAAAACTGTGCGATTAAAAGTAATCTTATCAAATGCAAAGGCAATATTGACTGCCATTGAACTGCTTTTATGGTCATGGTGTGAGAAATACATAAGATGGGCTCGTCAGCCACCGAGCTGATCAGTCAATTAGGAGGCTTCGAATAAGTGACCTTCGATATTGGATTTTCCACCAATGACCGTAGAGAGCGCGTTGTTCAACTACTGCTACACATAAATAAGAGCACAGGGTAAAATATTTCCTTGATAAATAATATGTTTTTAATTTGTTAGGTTCGCTGTTTTAAGTATAAATATAATTCTATGTAATTATCTAATTATTTGTAAAATATAAAATAAATTCAGTTTATTAAAAATTTTTACAAACAAATTTCACAATTTTGTTTTATTTTTTGAGAATTTTTAATGTCAGTAATAAGTTTTTTTTGTTTATCTCTAGCAATCTACTTAACATTATCGTACGTACGAAGCTTTTAATTAAAAACTGAGTTTCGAGGTGAGTTGTATTTATTTTCAGCAATAAAGTGTAAGTAGTTAAACAACGCACTCTCTACGCTCATTGGTGGAAAATCCAATATGAAAGGTCACTTGTTCCAAGCCTCCTAATTAGTTCATCGGTTTAGTGGCTGAAAAGCCCACCTCATGTATTTGTTACGCCATGCTTACGGTACTTTTAAGGTTACTGGAGTCACAGATAAAATATTTTCCTTACACCTCCGCCGAAAGTTCGTTCCATCTGACCTGATTTTGAGCTAGAAAAAGCCTCATATCAGTCCTGCCATATGTGTGCAGAACGAAGTGCGCAGATATATATAGTTATATATTCAGCACCGAGAAGCAGCAATAGTTATANATAAAATATAATTTATGTTTACTCATACTAAACACTGCTCGTTTTTTCAATCAAACTTACTTTACTGTTCAAAACTCCGTAAAACGGTATTCTTCTTGTAAGTTAGCAACAAATTTAGGAAGCGTATTCTCATGACTTTAGTTAGTTTTAGTTAAAAATATTTTTATTATTATTTCCTACAGACTTGAGTAAAATACAGTTCATTTGAATTTATATGTATATATAAATGTATTAATTTCATATGAACAGAGTACACAGCACAAAATTAAATTGCCAGCACGACCAATCTGCACAATTCCCCGGCCCAATCTGTTTCTATATAGTATACTAAAGTCTCGGCGAGCGTAGAGCTCCCTCCTCCCTTTTCCTTTCCTCAGTCATCGGTAGCGTATAAGTGCTATATATGTAGGTATACCTAAATACATGTACACTCATCTACGTGCATTTAAGTGGTATTGTTCGAGCGACCGATCGATCAACAACAATGCATAATGCACTAAATCTTTGACTGGATCTTTAAACCTTCATTTTTAACAAAACTAAAACCGTGGTGACGAACTTTCGGCGAAGATGTAAGGAAAAAAAGTATACGTACCACGGCCAAAAAGTGGGGCTACATCTGACCGCGCATTACCGGCCTCGCCTTCGGCTCGGCCGATAATATAACGCGGTCAGTAATAGCCCCACTTTCTGGCCTAGGTACGTAATATACTATATCAGAGCGTTCCATATGTTACGTCAGTGTGACGAATTATTCGAGTCTAAGCTTGCGCTTTATCACTCGGGATTTGTAGGCTACCGGACCACTGGTTGCGTAGGCAGGATGCAGGGCTAAAGAAGAGTTGAAATACGCAGTAATGCACTTAAAAAGGTAGTACAAATGTTTTCGAGTGAAGGTAATCAAGTTGCAATGCCTTGGTGCAGTTGTTGTGCTATATCGCGATGCACTAACTCACGGCGTGCCTAGAGGTTGTCAATATTATCAGGACCAGCTTATCAAAGGCGTTCCATTCGTGATCTAGAAGCTTCTAATACCATCATAAGTAAAGGTATTGTTTGAGAGTTTACGTAGGGGTCAACTTTTGATTTAATTTGTGACCAGTCCCATGAAAGAAAGCCAACATGGCCCAACATTGGCAGCCATTATTGACAATACGACTCGCCAATACTTATCCGTAGTTGTATGGTGGTTGAAAAGATCATATTGGTCCAAAATTTACCATGCAGTATGGGTTAAGTATTGCCAGCTGATATAATTAAACAATTTATTACTGGATTAATTTTTCTTCACAAGTGGTATTTATAATAGAGATGGCACTATTTTCTCTAATTTTTGTCACATTTTCTTCATCACTTTTGTGCTGACATTTTTGTAAAAAAGTGTTGAACACGGAAGCATTTTTCCAGTCATACGTAAACAAACTTAGGTTATTTTTTTAACTTTTCTTTCTTCTCGTTGAAAGACGAAGATTGCAATGCACAATCGTATTGAAGACTCACTATGATGAATTCAATCGAATTATTAGTTTAAATCACCGGAATATCTTTGAAAATATATGCTGTATATTGAATTTTTGTCCCGCACGAACCGTGTGCTTAGACTACAGATACTTAAAAACAAATTTGACATGTACAATCTCTTGAGGTTGGAATCGTTATTTTTTCTCTAAGTGTTGACTGAACACCGGCAACGTATACGTCCAATACTTGGCAGCTACTATTATTTGACAGACCTGGCTAACAGTCCTGGACTAATACAGTTTTGGGGAATTCAGTCCAATATAATCATTTCAACATTGGCGTGAGTATTGACCAACACGTGGCATACAATTATCAGTTTGTCAGTACTTCACCGGGATTCGGCCGTATTGTCAGTCTTTTATTGTTAGGCAATTTTTTCATGGGGTCTAGAAGCTACCAACACTGCCAATAGTTAAGGTGATAGTTATAGATTTTATGTATGGAATGATTGATTATTTAACCATGAAATCCAGACGCTCATGGAAGACCAAATGAAATGAGAGGCGGACTCTAGCTACTCTGTTGACCGTTTTAGGGTACAAACTAACTAGTTACTCACCTCGTAGTAGACTTGTAAAGTAGCAGAAGTGGACTCTATCTACCCAGTCTATCGATTGAGGAGTGACTATTCAGTGTCTCTTTTTTAAGCATCTGGGCCCTTTTACATAATAAAAGTAAATAATAAAAATAATAAAATGATTAGTGGATCTCGGTCACACGCTGGCTTGAAAATGACGCAGGATAGCTTGCTGGGAAAAAATCTTGGATACATCATAATAGCCGAAAATCTAATTGGCTAGAGCTGCTCAAGCTTAGCCACTCAGAAATTGGGACTTCCCACATCCAGCTTGCTCTCCTACATGCGTCAAAAGAACGGAACTTACGCATGCCCTTCCTTTCTCCTTCACATCAAAATGTTACAGAATTTCATGGTGGCTTAACATTAAGATAAAATATAATTTATGTTTACTCATACTAAACACTGCTCGTTTTTTCAATCAAACTTACTTTACTGTTCAAAACTCCGTAAAACGGTATTCTTCTTGTAAGTTAGCAACAAATTTAGGAAGCGTATTCTCATGACTTTAGTTAGTTTTAGTTAAAAATATTTTTATTATTATTTCCTACAGACTTGAGTAAAATACAGTTCATTTGCAAATAAAGTTTTATCAAGATGTTTCTACTGTTGTTATTAATATTAAACAAAACATGATGAATAAAATATCTCTTACATTATTATTCTGCAGCCTTTCCTGCAGACTTATCTGCAATTTTACAAGCAGACTTAGCTGCAGCCTTAGCTGCAGACATGTATGGAGACTTTTCTGAAAAATTCCCTGAAAACTAAGCATTGTCAAAATTTAAAAAAGCAAAGTTGTGTCTGGATCCGATTCGATTAAATTACATCAGTTGCATTTACTGTTCAGATCTGAATAATAATACCTAAACTACGAAGTTAAAATATTTTTTAATAATGTTTGAAACACTGCAAATTAGAAAAAAATGTATTAAGGACGTTCGGTAGTGTTAGCGGGGGGAAACATTTGCGCGGTGAGGGGAAACCAGCGATGAATGAAGATTTGGCAACGTCGTACGGGTCTTAAATGTGTGAGTGTTCATGTACACGCATCAGGTGTCTCTGCACACTCTACACTGTCTGCTCGTCTGCTGCCTGCTGCGTCGGTTACGACAGCGTTCGTGTATCAATGTTTTTGTGATAAAGCTGTAAGTATTTGTTACTGATTTATTATAAAAGTGTAGTGAAAATGAATAAATGAGTAATTAGAAAGACTTGTAACAATTGTATTTCTATTTGTAGATTTCATTCGTAAGAATGCCCAAAGCCAAACAGTATAATTGTTAACAGTAAATTAACCGCTACATATCTTTCATGGGATGATATTTCAACGAACGTGTTTTCCGTAAAAGATGTTCTTGCGAAAATTCAAAGAATTTCTGATGAAAAAATGTATTCGCCAACTTTTTCCCCCATATCGTCTATCATTCCCAAAACAGTGATTAAAAATCTAAGTCAAAATAAAGTAGATTTTAATATTATTGTTGATAAATTTATGGAAGGTAATGATGGTTTAAGATCGTTTCTAATAAATGGGCAAAGCCCTTTAATCAAAAGAGCTACCAGTGTAAATAAAATACTTGAATTTTTAAATGACTTGACAAGTCTCATACAGCATGGGATGTCAGATAAGTAGGATGATTTCTAAGATGAGTGATTCAAACTATGAGCATGTGATTTTGTAATGTGCAAAAAAATTGTATCTTAAGAAGAAATAATAAATTTGAAATAAAAAAAAAAAATAAATAGCGTGTTATTAACATTTATTGTTTTTTATGGGAAGGGGTGGGCGTTCTGTACATACACTCACGCACACACGTAAGCTTGTATTTTATGCGTGAATGCATAAATATCTACAATAATATTGAGATATTTACTGATCAACATCCTGGAACATTTTGAATTTCCCGCCACTTGCGACGTTGCCGTTGCGTTTCGGTCGAGCTTTTATTTAATTTTTTATTTATAAACGAATCAGACGATCGTCGCAAAACTTGGTATACATCAAATTAATAACATTATCTGTAACATATAAAAAAATTGGCCACATTCACTGGCCCAATTTGCTTAAAACTGTGATTTAGTCAGTTCTCCCATAAGCGACAGTGTTAAAATGACTTAACTTTGAAATTCAATATCTCGAAAACGAAACAGAGGAACCTCTTTAAATTTTGACTGGTTTATTGTAACAACAATAAAAACGTCTGGTCAAAATTTCAGAAAAATTCGTTGGAAAATTCAATCACTACCGAACGTCCTTAATAAAAATTTTCTCAAAAATACTTTATATCAGCTAATTTGCCACGAATAAAATAAAATTGGACGTTAATTTTTTTTTTATATCTGAGACCGCTCAGTCTGCAGGGGGCCCACAGGAATAGAAGCAACTTAGTCTGCAGGAGTTAAGAGAAATATACATATACATGCAGGAAAGATTGCAGGGAATTTCGCAAGAAAGTTTTCATATGAGGCTGCAGGACAACAAGATAAGGGATTTTTCACTAATTTGTGATATGACGGTAACTAATGAAAAAATGACTTATTCAAACATTTTTTTTTAAGACGATCCATGTAAATTGTCTAGAAAAAGTATGAACCTCAAACACTTCTTAAGGTAGCTCCCTTGTCTACTGCTCTAGTCAAGTGGAAGAGTTTCACTTATGTATGTATACGTATATACGTACATTAGTGTTTGTATTTTGCTACTGTCTGTCATTTATCAGAATCAAGCTGACTTTTACGTCTTTCTTGGCAAATATCTTACAAAAATGCCTCGTTACCAGCATTTAACATGACAGGATTAAGAAAAACAGAAATTTTTTTACAAGTACGTCATAGTTTGTCTGCTTAGATTTTTTATTGCAAGTTGGGAAATGCCTGCAGAGCTGATATTTTTATGCTCTGCCATATAAGCTGGTGTCAAAGGTTAAACTTTGAGCTAAAATATTTCGAGATTTTGCCCCATTTGGGGTAGAAACAATGACCCAGTTAGATTCAGTAGATCAAAATCTATTAAATGTAACATATTTTATTCCATAGGGTTTCACAAGGGAGCTACCTTAAAGTCCAAGCTGAATCGCTTAAAAACTTGCAAATGTAAAAAGTTATTTCCACAAATTACTAGAAGTTTGGTCTTACAACCCACATTTTAACAATTTACATCATTTTCACACATAATTGATCGAGGAATTCTCTCACTATTGCTTACAACATTGATAGATTCTATAATGAGTATGAATTAGTTTACTGTGGTCCTTTTTTTTTTTTTTTTTTTTTTAATATTATCCGTCAGTATTCATTAAGAAATTTTTTCTTTTCTGCTCACAATATCATTTTAATACACTTAAAATTAGTTAAACACGAACTTTTGAGCGTATTCAGTATGTGCAGTAATTTAAAAAAGCGCCATCAGTACGGCTAGAAGAAGGCAATGCTGAATAACAAGTTTATATAGTATGTTATGGGCTGCAAACTTAGTTAACTGTTTTTTGTAGTTTTGATGTATTTTCGATACTTGAAGTATCGATTTTCTTCGCAAAAGAATGTGGTTTGAATAGATAACAACTATTATTTTATAGTTAAAAAAAGTAACTAAGTGAATCATGTAACTAAAATTAATTCCTTTTTAATACAAATTCTGAGCACTAAAAATCCATACTCTTAGTAGCAAAAATGCATTAAAACTGCAAAAAAGCATTTACAAGTTTTTCAGCCTACAACAGGCTATGTAATCGTATAATCCAGCATCACCTCCTGCTTGCCGAGCAGGTGGCGCTGCTTTAGATTACTGAACACATTGAATACATGCAAAAAAACACTTACGAATATTGACCAGAGAGTTTCTCTGTGTTGTGAGTAATTACTAGTACTGTCAAAAATGAACTAAGGTATCAGCTACAAGAGTAGTATCGACTTGTTCTTAATCGCGTTAGTCTGTAATATCCTTTTTTTTACCAATATTATAACGTAGATACTATTTTTAAAAAGCTCCTACTAATAGCAGCTATAAAAGATTTGAGAATCATAATCAAAGCCTTTAACAAATAACTTGTAATCATGTAGCTTATAATAATTATTAACTAATTGATACTCACTAGAAATTTATTTTTAAGAGAACTAAAAATTTTAATCAAATAACTTATAATCAAGCACATTACTTTGTAGTAACCATTTTTAAACAAACCTGATTTGATGAGAGCGTGAAAGCTGCAGTTAATTAGTCAAGTACAAAAACAACATTTCATTCAAAATTTTTCTGAATATAAATAGATTTAAAAGAGCTGTAGAACTTAACTAAGCGTTTACACAGAACACGCTGCTTCATCAGTAAAACACAGATCTTTCACTAACATCTGTTGATTATTTGCACACTTAATAGAAGTTTCCTCAGAAATAATGAGAAAGAAAATTTCAAGAATACTTGTTGCTGCGTTGCGCTAAGTTTTCAAAACATGGTTTCCTGTTAAGTACTGACTATTTTAACTTTCATAGTGTTAACACATTTTTCTTTTATGACTGTCATTTTTTTTCTCGTTAGTTATCAAGAGAAGCGTAAAGTTGCTTCGAAATAACATGTCCTTGGATTTATTTAGGCATTACCTTAAGGAACTGTGACTAGATACTTTTTTCTGTATTACATTATCCTCAGAAATTTACATTTTTGGGCTCATTATCTAAACATATGTTTGCGGTTACATTGCATCAAAATCTTTCTGTGTATCCCATTTGCCTAAGTATAAATGTTTTTTATTATATTTCTTACAAGTCAAAGTGAGCTGGGTCATAAAATGTATTCATAAACACTCTTTTGTATTTTTACTGATTCAAAATAAAAATAATTTAGTGCCCTTATAAACGTTGATATTCTATGTCAGCTCAAATTTGTTGTTATAGCCATAGTTTTTGGATAAATTTCAACTTATTTGAATGGCTAATGGTATAAGAGGCTAATCATTTAACGTAAAAAATTTCGACATTTTATTATTATTTAATTTTATATTCGAATACTCAACTTGATAGTTTAACTTAATTCATCACAGCATGCTTTATGCTTGATTAACTGATATTATAATTATTTATACTCATTAGTCATCATTTTAAGATTACAGAAATATTATGTTAGCTTATAGTATTAAATCTTTATTTAAAATTAGGAAAATTCTTACAGCATCTCCTTTTCTATGATTTTTTTTAATTACCAAAATGAAAAGTGATTTATAAGTATCACTGATCTTTACAATACTTACTTTTTTCACTTCTTTTTTTTAGACCGCAATATTTCTTGAGTGTAACTATAACATTAATGAGTTCAAGGGACTTAGGGGTTTTGCTTGCAAGTAAAATAAAAAATTATACAGTTTTGAGTACCAACTAAGGTTTTCGCTTACACTTAAGGTGTTTTCAGGATAAATCTCTGACACAAAATCTTACTAAAATAAGTATCAGGATAAAATTCTCATTTCATGTTCCTCTGGTCTGATTCAGTTATCACTGAAATCTTTACACATGTAAGTATTACAGTCAGGAATGAACAATGTTAAAATATCTGGCCCTAGAGTTCAGATTGTAATTCTGGGTTATGAAGTTATTTTTTATACTTAAAGAAAATTTAAACAAGACTTATAAGTATACGTTTATAATAAGGAACAGTCACTATATAGAAAACTTTGTAATCTCCTACTAGTTGTTAGGTAGTAGGAGTATTAAGTAAACTATGTTATGTAATTAAAGTTAAAAATACTAGAAGTTGCTTGCATGACAACGTCATTTTATAAGCTTTCTATCACACGAGAAGAAGTCAGGGTCCTTCTTGTTGGGCCTCTGGTGGGGACGGTGTATTCCAGTGGCGTAGCTAAAGAGAACTCTCACGCAGCGCTAATATCTTTTCTAGTGTCCAACAATGAATGCTCGATAAAAGCAAAATAGTGTGTTCTTACAGGTACATAAAAGCAAAAAAGCATAGAGATTAGGATACAAAAGTTATTGTTGGTGACGAAATACTAAGAAAAGCCTTATAACTATATCGTATTATTATAACCGTTAGTTTTATTAGCTATACTGTATTATTAAACAATATTTACAGTCAATATATTTAAAAAGTTTCAAATTAAAGGATGCCGTAACAAATCCTGAATAAGCAACCTACAATAATTTTTTTTTTTTTGTAACATAATTATCTTTATTTAATAGTACTATTATTCCATTTTCATTTAGCAAATAGCATGTGAAAATTTTTGTATGTAACACTACGTTTTTGCAACATTCAAGCTAAACTTACATGAAAATTTTTTAAAACTATTTTCCTATAAGAAATACTTGGATTATCGCGTTTGTAAGAATACTAATAAAAAGAGATTTTAAGTGTTTTAAGATACTAATAAACTACATGGAAGAACTTATTCTTATTAAATCCATAATATTATAAGATATACTTTTATTTAAATTAAAAGTAGTACCCAAAAACTAATACTTACGATACGTAAGCAACTACATCTTCAGAGAAGTTTAGTAATTTCA
>NW_019384291.1:740777-762849 GCF_000648655.2 Copidosoma floridanum | reverse complement strand
ATATATATTTATAAATGTAAAGTTTTAAAAAGCAAAGTTATCTTGTCGATATGTCGATGGGACACTTACTATGTTATTTATGTAATACTGTAATTTATTATATATATATATATAAATACCAAGTGATCAGTTAAGAGCAAAACAGCTTTTAAGAGATATATTCCTAAATTGGGTGTGGAGAATGATTCCATACTGGATTTTTAAAGCTGACTTTTAATAAGAAATTAATCAAAATTGTTATTATTTGAATCACAATTAAATTTAAGGAAATAAATTTCTTTTTTCACAAGCATTTTTGCTGAAATAACCTGCGTATAATATTGAAGGCTGAATCAGTATTGATGAGATGCAAGGGTAATCGTTATGATTTTATAAGGCATAATAAAGTAACGATCATTTTAAAAAAGTCATCCACTCACTGCATATTGGTTAAGAAAATTGGATTGTCTTTTCAACTCTAAACACAGGGGCTATCGACATCAATTTACAGATACATTCTATTTGTAGGCTGGTTATATTCCATGTTTCATACACAATCTTCATAATTCGAACCATAAATTTAGATTTTGACGCACATTTTCCTTTCTAATGATAAACAGGGTGGTTATTATATGTAAAGGGATACTTGCTTACATGAAAAAGGATATTATTTCAAACAACCGGTTACACGAAAAAAGATAACAATTTAACATAACAGCGCCCATTATTATGATAAATCTTACATTAACGTTAACTTGAGAAGCACTATAAATATTTAATTTGAATTACGCTCTTACAATGGCCAGTACTTGCTGGGCACTCAAACAACTCGGAAACAGCATTTTAACAGAAGTTGTGTGGAGAAACGACTCTTACTTATTACTTGTGCTAGACTATGTCGTAGGTTGAGTTGTACTGAAGTGGCACTTAGGCTGTTATTGGGTCCCTTTTCTTCGATATTTTATAGATACTTCAGTGGCAGTTCTGCAGCAACAGTGTAATTTTTAAGCAGTGCAAGGGAATGAATGCAGCGTTACAGATTTCGTATTAGTGTTGCCAAACTTTTAAGGGACATTGGTATCATTCAAGTGGTGAATCCGTGGTAAATCTGTGCAATTAAATCATTCGTCGAGTGGTACTTCTAGGAACGTTTCCTTTATTTAGAAAATTCGTAAGTATTTTAGAAGTACTATGCAGCACTTGGGGAGTACTTATGCAGCCCATGTGCGGCTCTTGAGCAGTACTTGTGCAATACTTAGACAGTACTTTGTCAGAACTTTAGTAGCACTTAAGCATCGGTTATGCAACACATTTTTAGGCTTGTTTTGAAACTTGTTATGAAACCCGTTTCAAGATTTATTTTAGGAACCGCTTTGAGATCTGTTCTGAGGCCTCCTTTAAAACCTATTTTGGGACCTAACTTAAAACTTATTTTGAGACCTTTTTTAAGACTTGTCTTAAGACTAGGTTTGAGACTCGTTTTGAAATCTGTTTTAAGGTTTATTTTGAAACCTATTTTAAGACTTATTTAGAGACTTATTTTAAGATCTGTTTTAAGACTCTTTTTGAGATCTGTTTTGAGACTCATTTAAGGCCTGTTTCAAGGCCTGTTTGAAGACCTATTTGTAATTTGTTATGGAACCTGGTTTGGGACCTGTTTTGAGACATATTTAATTAAAATTAGTTTCTAAGTAAGAAACAAGAGAAATCTGACAGCGTATGGGGGGGATAACCTGGAAGCTATTTTTACTTAAAGTTTATTGTTAGAATAAACAGTGTCAGGCAAATTCTTGTAACAAGCGACATACGTCGGTAAAGCTTGTAAAATTTTTAACAAATGAGCACTTTAGGGCCCCAAGGTTTTCGTGTTTTTATCCGAGTTATGAACGAATTTGTAAAAAAAAACGCCCAAAACATGTGCTGCAGCACAGCATGGCTTAATGCTATTTTAATAAATTGCGTCTTCTATTTTCTCTTTAAATATTTTGATCTGAAACCTCGTACATATTTTCTTGAAAGGTGGATGCATGACGTAATATTGAAATGTTTTTGATTTTTTAAAATTTGTATTTTTTTTATCAATGCAAGTTTAAATTCTAAGGTAACAATTTTTTTTTTTTAATTCTTATAACACAACACTCTTAAAAAAAATTAAGAAACTAGATGCCATAGAAATGTCTCTTAATTTAAAAAAAAAAAAATTTTCTGAGTATTCTGTGAGTACTGACAATTTAAATGTAACTTGAGAATTTGCGCCCCACTAGGTACGAAGATGGTGCCACAGTTTCTCAATTTAATAGAATGTAAGAGGACCTATAGCAATTTTTATTGAATGAATATAAGTTCTTTTATTTTAAAATTATATTTTTTAACAAATAAGTATCTTGAATCGAATTGGAAAATTAAAAATTAATATATTGAATGGTGTCGTCGCTGTTGTTCCTGGTTTTTCTTGAATTTTTTCTATGATAAACAGAATTGCATAACTGTGATAAAGTACGACAATATTTAGATTGACTTATTTTCTTCCGGGTTCAACAGTGTCATTGACAAACTCTAAGGGAATATAATTAACATATGACAATATTCTACATATCTACGAACGATGATTTTAATAAACATCGCACTGCAACTACTAAAAACAGCTTTGTATACTGATTCAGTGATTTTTTCAGCTTCTCCATTTCCAGTTAGATTCATTGTTTTCAAATTTTTTTTCTAATGATTGTTAATATCAATTTGCGCATAATTTTATTGTGATTCTTACTGTACTGGTAATAATTTCTTTTAGCTCAGCACAAGCAATGTAGACATGCGACTTGGGACGTAACTCAATCTTGTAAAAATCAATGGTAAAATTTATTAAATTGATTTTGCTCAAATTTTTTTGATTAAATTAATGCTTTATCAGATAAAATAAGTATTTGTGTTATATCTGCTTCTTAATTGTGCAAAATCTAGAAGTGGAAGGGATAGCATCACTCTTTTTTGGTACTCTTGGCTCAGACCCCTCAACAGACTTTGCATGACTACTTATAGGGCTATGGTATTAAAGAGTTTGATATTTTTGTGCAGCTAACGTACGGTTTGATGAACGCGTCATGAGTCACGAGACAATCGAGCATTTCGGGTACTTAATCAACTTTCAATTCAGAACGTCCAAAATTAAAAGATATGTGTACGCTATGTGACCCTGCATTCGAAATACGTCTAGTATCACATTATTAAATAAACTTGTGTGAATGTAATGAATTAAAAAATCCACGAAGAATCGTGCACTTAAACGTTGGATTAAGTTCAAATTTTGCTACGAGCTTTCATACGATTTAAAATTATCAAATGTGTTCACACCGCGTATCATTATACGTTTAGTAAGTAACGTCAACAGCACCACTTTAGGGTGTGAATCGTCGTCTATTCTTTTAAATCATATGATATTAAGAAATTATGGAAAAAAAAACACAATAAATATCTTCTTTATATGACAAAAAGATAATTTTTTAGTTTTTGGGTTGTAATTCTATGATGCATAGTTTAACAACCCGGCTTTTTCACATTTTTGACCACACAATTATAGGCTACTTACTTAGCGTACTGAAGACAATGTAGGTATATTTTCTTACAGTTTTTGTTCATTAGACTGATCTCAAAAAATTAGGTGCATGACTGTGCAGAACTCTTGTCTCCATGCATCTTAATATTGCTAAAATGTACTACTAAATAGTCCGCTGTAGCACCTGTCCAGAATACTGAGATTCATAGTTTTTTACAACTTAAACTTTACACGCTTATAACATTTTTCCTATACAACTTCTTATACTTATTAAGTGCTAAAGTAGCATTTCAAAACTTTTTCTTTTATCTAAGTAATTTTTACTGCTGAAAGCACAATAGAATTTGAATCACAAAAAAGTAGTCTTTTAGTTTTAGATACAAAAAAAGGGCAAAAATAGCGTTACAGGCTCGTGTCTTATTCAAAAATTTGAAGTTCTGACGATGCCTGGAAGAAAAGTATAGAGTTTTGAATTTCTCTATGGCACTGGTTCTCAAAGTAATTAACTTAAACAACAGATTGATACATTTAAGATAGCAAAAAAAATTGTTCTTCAGAATTGGATAGTGTTGAAGTTATGGGACCGAAATCTCATAAATTTAACACTTTAACGGAGAATGCTCTCACAAATACAGGCAATCGAGCTTGGTTGTTCCAATTTAGACGATTTGTATTTTATAGGGATTAATGATGTTGCAGAAATTTTTTCCAGTTTCTTCAATCCAATAAGCCTGTGCTACAAGCCTGTAGGCTCGCAAATTTTCAAACTCTGTCTTCCCAAAATAAAAACTGAGAGCCCGTAACGCTAAAGAATGTCATGTGACATTGCGAAAAGTTGGATCGTTGACTCGAAAGGTGGCGAGTTAAGATATAGCTGTCATATGTATGGTATAAGTACAGTGGCTAAGTTTAATTTGCATTTGGTGCTTTTCAATCTCGATTTATCGACGCATTTATAGGAGCTCGTTAGGCTCCTTCTTAAAAAGCCTGTAACGCTGAAGAATGTCGTATATCTTTTTGAAGCCTTTGACTATCAACTCATAAAGTAACAGGTTAAAATGAAGCTATTTGTTATATAATTTAAGTGCAGTGACGAAGTTTAATTTCTATTTGTTGCATCACAATATCAATTTTTCAATATATTTATAAGAGCCGGTAACGCCCCTTTTTTGCTAAGAGCCCGTAACACCATCACGTAATAATAAAATGCATTGTATCTTCGTTCAATGTTGCATTATCGACTTTCAGAGTGACTTATATAAACGTTAATCGTAAGTACATAATACAAATGTAAGAATAAAGACAAGTAATAATTGACAGTGTCATTACCTCTGTTATAATAAGATTTGATAAGAGCCCATGACGCTTTTTTTTTTTTAAATAATATATTTAAGGCAGTTGCCATACGAATTTTACTCGTGCAGATCCAGTAAAGCCGAAAAAGCTGTTGCTTATTGTGCAACATCAATAACATTATACTGATTTAAATAAAAAACTTAGTTTATGAGATTTAAAATCTCGCGCTTTAGGATATTCTCTTACCTACAAGGGCCAATCATAAGCGTGCACGCGTCTATTAATACACCAATAAACTCTGTTCATACTTACCTTTGTCCAGCAGCTTGCTGCGGTTGTCGTAGGTCAGCCTCAAACGATATATCACTGGCGTGCGATATAAATAATACAGTCCACTACCTTACTGAGTTCAATTTCGAACATCGTCCTTCGAGTTGGATGTGGGAAGGAGAAATATAGGTGTAGGACATTTTCCTTTTGTGTAAGACACGTGGTCGTTTTATCGGCCATCTTGGCTTCTTTTTGCGTTTTTCTCCGACGACGAGGCTGACGCAGTCAACGTACCGGCGCGTAGTCCGTACGCACACACACACATATAGCCATATCTCTGTCTTTCTTTTCTTTGTTCGTTCGTCGTCGGATGCGAGCGAATCCATTGTTTATATAGGGGACTCACTGCTGCTCGTACTTTGGTCGTCGTCAGCGTGTGCTGCTGCCTGCCTCTGCAGGCTATTGAGACAACACCGTTGCTGCTGCTGGCTCCACGGGTCCTTTCGTCGTCAGCGTGTGCTGCTGCCAACTTATGCAGGCTATCGAGTCAGCACCGCTGCTGTCAAGTCCTGCAGGTCTTTTGAACTCAACATAACTACGAATACTTGGTCCTGTTTACACGGTTTGTAAAATTGTATACTTTGTGGTATGTAATATCAGCTCCTTATAGTTTTTGGTTTTTTTGTTTACCGATTGACTTGAATATATTTTTGCAAACTTAACTTTATGTAAGCACTCGTCAAAATTAAGAACACTACCGTCATTTAGCGTTATTGTTGAATTAGTTAGCTTTTGTCTGACTTAAATTTGGCTACAATGCACGGTTTGTATTTATTAATTGAAAATTTATTACTTGAATTGAAATTTACCTTATCAAAATAAATAACCTTTATGAGGTATAAGTTAAACTGTTTAACAAAATTAAAGGTTCCTTTACAAACTTTAAGAAACTTGGCCAGGTAAAAATGACCAGGGGTCAGGCTGACTCTAGGCTTCAACAACTCAGACAAACATTTGAACATTTTAAATCTACTCATGATAATATTATGAATAGAAAACCTTTACCCACAACTCATGATTATTTTAAAAATGAGTGCTATGAAGTGGTGGAGGATACTTTTTATTCAGTTCAGGATGATTTTAACGATTTTTTCAATTAGCTTACTGATCATTCGAATCCAACAGGCACCTTACCTCCTGCCAATGCCAATGTAAGTTCGTTTCAGAGTTTCTCTTCTTTATCTTTAATAGACTTGCCATGCTTTGATGGTGATTTTGCTGTTGGGAGAATTTTCGCGATGTTTATAGGGCTATAGTCCATGGGAAGCAAGAATTACCAGCTATTATTAAATATTAACATCTAACGGCAATTCTAAAGGGTAAAGCTTCAGACCTTATTGAAAATATACCCTTGTCTGAAGAGAGTTATATACAGGCTTGGGATACCATAACTCGGTATTATGATGATAAACGTCGTCTCATTAATACGTATACAACTACTATTCTCAGTTGTCAAGCTATAAGAGGCAGTTCTTGCTCTGAAATGAAGCGCATATCTAAGGAGATGATAAAATCTGTTGATTCCTTGATATCTTTAGAGAGAGCAGTAGGAGATGCTGACATATTTATCGCTCTTGTAGTTAGTAGATTTGATTTTTAAACGAACAAGGATTGGCAAAAAATGTTAGGTAGTAGCAGTGATCCTAATACTTTAGGTCAACTACGAGACTTTATTTCGGCACAAATCATTACAATGGAATTGTTTCCTTGTAAACCTGTAAATAAAATTATAAATATTCGCGCAGCTACTCCTTTTGAAAATATGGGATCTTCTCGTGGTAAGCCTATATCTGGTGTTACTGCACATCGGACAGTTGTTTCAGATTTCATTGTTTGCCAATTATGTAATTAAAAACGTCATCTTGTCTATTGTGATTTATTTAAATCACAGGAGTGGAGCGATAAATGGCAATTTCTGAAGTCCCATCGTCTCTGTGTTAATTGTTTTGGTCCTCACCTTAATCAGGAGTGCTTTGTTAATAATAAGTGTTCACACTGCAACTAAAAGCATCACACTATCATGCACAAAGGGGATTAGTCCAGCTCTACATCTGTCTCTGCTAAAAATTAGGAAATAAAATCTGTAATTAACTTGACAAACTTTTTTACTGTACAAAACCAAGCTCCGATTTCTTCAGGGTGTACTGTAAATGTACAGTCATGTAGTTGTAATAAAATCGTCTCACCCAAGGTGCTTCTAGCTACTGCTCGTGTTTTGGTGTATGCCACTGATGGATCTCGCATATTGGTACAAGCTCTCATTGATCAGTGCTCACAGAGTTGTCTTATTACTAAATCTCTTTGTGATATGCTGCATTTGAAACCGAGATCAGTTAGTACGACTCTATCAGGAGTGGGTGGACCGATTTTCATGGACGCTAGTAAATCAGTTGCTTTCAAATTTAGGCCTCATTTTGAGTCTGGTTTTGTGCACCTTGTTGATGCGTTAGTCGTGCCAAAAACTTCTTCCTACGAACCACCTCTAGGTAGTCGTTTGGCAAATTTAGATTATGGGAAGGATGTAATTCTAGCAGATCCAGAATTTTACAGTTTAGATAAAATTGATATTTTGTAAGATGCATCTGTCCATGCAATTATTATCGGTTAGAAAGTTCGCAAATTAGCCCCTGACTACCCAATTGCCTCTGCCTCGCAAATTGGTTGGTTGTTATCGGGTCAGATGCCCTTTGGTTCAGGATCCAACTTGTCACTAAAATCATTAGTTATGGTATATGTTGAGAAAATTCAGCTTAATGAGTTAGTTCAGCGGTTTTGCAAAACACCTTTGTTGAACGAAGTTCGAATACCTAGATGGAATCATTTTTCACTAGATTGTGAACCTCTCGAACTTCATGGTTTTGCCGACGCTCCTAAAAACGCCTATGCAGCGGTTGTTTATTTACGCGTTGTACGTGAGGGTGAGTTTTTTGTACATCTTCAATTAGCCAAAACGAAAGCAGCTTCGATTAAAACGCTAAGTATTCCAAGACTAGAGCTATGTGCTGCAGAATTTTTATCCACAGTAGTTAGTCATTTTATTGATGTTAATTCATTAAAAGAAGTACCAGTTCACATGTGGTCCGATTCTAGGAATGTACTCAATATTCTATAATGTTCTTAATATTATATAGGAATATTGGCTCAATGGACTGTCTTCCAAATGGCCAGTTTTCATAGCTAATAGGTGTTAAAAAATTCATCAATTGACTCCATATGCTAAGTGGCATTATATCACGTCAAAGCAAAATCCAGCTGATGTAGCTTCTAGAGGTGTTCTTCCGGGCCAATTGCTGAATTAAATAATATGGTTTCAGGGCCCCAAGATTCTTCATTAATTGCACCCTAACTATCCAGAGTTTGGAGTAGAAATGATTGCCCCAACCTCTATAAATGTAAATAGTTGAATGCCTTCTGTAAATAGTCTTGTAAATAATCCTGAGTCTTTTTATATAACTCTATTAACTCGTTGTTCCAAGGGGGGGGGTTGCTAAGAGTAACAGCATATTACCCTCGTTTCATATACCGTTGTTTACATAAAGTTAAACAAAAGAATTCATATTTACCTATAGCTGGAAATCTTAAGCCCCCTTTACAGGCTAGTTTGCAGTTTATTGACTTGTATTCTTTTATTGAAGTTGACTCGATTCACCCTTTAACATCAGAAACTGATTATGATAGACTGTGTCTAGTTCATCAGCATCAACAATTTCACTTTTCTGCTGAGTTCAGTACTAACTTAAAATCAAGATCATAGTTTAGAAGATAGCTTACCACTACTTTGATCTAGCCGTTTGCTTCATCTTACGCCGTTTATAAACTGCGGATTGATAAGAGTTGGGGGTAGATTGAGTAGAGCCTTACTTGATGATGATGCCAAGCATCCCTTGATACTAACAGATAGAAATCAGTTGACATTCATGCTCATTGACAATTGTCACAGATTAACTTTACATGGTGGAGTGCAGTTGAAAATTATTACACTCCATCTAACGTACTGGATTGTAAGTGGTAGATAGACTGTAAGAGCTGAGCTTACTTGTTGCATCACTTGTAAAAAGTCTAAATCACAAACTCAGTTAATGGGAGACTTGCTTTATTCTCGTGTTACTCAGAGTCCTCCTTTTTAAAAATCAGGGATCGATTATGCTGGCTCCTTTCCAATACGCTTGTCAAAACACAAGGGTTAAGGAACTTTCAAGGGTAACATTGCAGTTTTCATCTGCATGTCAACTCGTGCAGTATATCTTGAAGTTGTGAAAGATTATACAAATGAGGCCTTTATAGCTGCCTTTCTTAGATTTATTTCTAGACGTGGCCACTGCACAGATTTATTCAGTGACCATTGCACGAATTTCATCGGTGCTGATACTGAGTTGAAAAGAATGTTGGTAGAACGTAGTCGTGACCCTGATTTTGCCTATGAATTAGGTAAATTAGATACACAGTGGCACTTTATTTCTGCTTCTGCTCCAAATTTTGGGGGTTAATGGAAATCAGCAGTCAGATCCGCTAAACATCATTAGAAGCGTGTAGTTTGCGATAAGATTTTGACAGTAGTTGAATTTTCTACTTTATTGTGCAGAAAAGAGGCATGCCTCAACTTTCAGCCCTTCGCTCGCCTTAATGATGATTCCTCTGAGCTTGATCCTCTTACTCCTGCTCATTTTTTGATCATGAGGTCTTTATTTCTTGTGCCAGAGTTCGATATTTCTTCTGAAAAGGTATCGCCACTTAAACGCTGGAAGCTAGTGACACAATATCTCCAAGTCTTCTGGAAAAGGTGGTCACTTGAATACCTTCCTACTTTACAAAGTCGTTGCAAGTGGTTGAATCATCAACGCTTGGTTAAGCCTGGTGATCTCATGCTCATAAAAAATTAGTCTTCTCCACCTGGTAAATGGCCTTTAGGTATGGTTGTTAAAGTCTATAAGGATGCCAAGTCTCTTGTTAGAGTCGCTAAGATTAGAACCGTTTTATCTAGTTTTGTAAGGCCAATACACAAACTAATATTATTGCGTACCGTATCTGAACTTAAGTCAGAACGCAATAATAATTAGTCTTATGTAGATCAATTTATTTTCTTTTCATTTACTATTATGATTATTAAATATCATATCTAAAGGTCACAAACCTTGCGAAAATATATATAAAATTATCAGTAATTTGTTTATTATGTTTTTTTTTTATATTTGAATTATTTGCTACTGTACGTGGAAAGCGTTCCACTGCTTTATTCACACGGTACTTAGTTGTATATTATTTCTTTTAATGCACATTCGGTCTCACTCCTGTTCATCAACCTTGGGACTATGTAAAACATCAGTATTACTGATTGTTACCAGCTGAATGTCATTATATCAACAAAAAAAAAAACTTTCATTATTTACAATTTTTGTAAGTAGAATGTGATCCACCCTTTTGTCCTTGTAAGACTTGTTATTGATATACATTCGTTACACTTCTGTCTATCAACCTTTGGACTATGTGCAACATCAGTAACATTATACTGATGTAAATAAAAAATTTAGTTTATGGGATTTGAAATCTCGCGCTTAGGATATTCTCTTACCAATAAGGGCCAATTATAAGCGTGCGCGCGTCTATTAATACACCAATAAACTCTGTTTATACTTACCTGTGTCCAGCAGCTTGCTGCTGCTGCGGTATTCGTCAGTCAGCCTCAAACGCCCTTTTCGGTAAGTCGCTTTGCGCTCATGTTTAGAATTTTCACGTGTATCGTTTTCATGTAAGATTTCTGTAACGAAAACAATTCACATTTTTGATTGACACGTAATTTCTCTGTCTGACTCATAAATTAGTTCTTCCTTTTTTTATCTTGCAAGTAAGCAAGTATTATGACTTGTTAAGAAAAAGTTAAATAGATAGATTGTTTTTTTATACTAAACGGCTAAAGTGTTTAAAAGTGTGTTGTGCATTTATTGTTGTGTCCTTTTTTTTACATCCTTTTCACGCTCCCCCAAATTTGGCGTGCGATATAAATTACACAGTCCACTTTCTTACTGAGTTCAATTTCAAACACTTATAATGGTCATGTACAGTACAAAAAGAATTTTTTTATAATTAAAACTCCATTTGAGCGTTTACCCGTTTTGGCCCTTTAAATGTGCTTGTTGTTTACTGTGAATTTTCGTTTAGAAGCTAAGTTTAATTCTAACACAGCAAGTTTACGTATTCTAGTTAAAAATTTATGCAAACAGTTTTACTTTGACGGCTTTTTCAAGAGAAGAAGTAATTAGAATGTATACGATCTTCGTTGAGTGTGACCGTAATTAAAGAGAGGCACAAGGAAGTTTTTAGCGAAGATTCCCTAATGACATACCGTTATCTGGGTATTTAGCATTTTACAGGTTAATCATGTGTATAACAAATAACTTGTAACTGCTATATCCGTATCAGTAAAAGCTTAATGTCTAATTAATAATAATGGACGTAGTCAATAATTAAAAGTGGTTTATTAAGTTTATCTAATTTTTTTTAATGAGGTTGGGTGTACGATTTTAACAATTTTGAGACGTCAAAGCTTCAAGAGAAGGACGACAAAATCAGATCAGAGACGTGTTATACCAGACAGCTAAAGAACGGTTTGCAACACATCCAATTCAAGGTGCATGGGAAGCTGCTATGGTAATAGGTAGGCTTATTAAACTTGGATATTCACGTTTATATATTATTACTCCAGATGATAGTGGCAATACATGAATTAAGAGTTGTTGGCTACACACCCCTCGGAAAAATCAGCTTTAAAATGAGAAAGTTTTGGTAATGGTTAGTTATTTAGCAAGTACATTATTTTTTCAGACTGATAACAGTCTTGCGTGTGAGTTGCCAATAGGCGTCATATTTTAGATGATTGGTAGTGCTCTCATAGGTCACAGTACTGATCTCTGGAGGTTAATCTAATCTCGGAGCAGAATGACATCTTGGCAGCACGATATCGTCTACGGTATCATCGTCAAAATTACAGATCGTGACAATAGCAGCGAGACATAAAGATAAGTGAGAAAGGGGTATAACTGCCTGTGAGTCAAGCGATACGTGCAAACAGAGAGAAAAAGGGAATGGATCATTATTTGGCAAGCCCTGTAATTGGCTCTGGTGAGTATCATAGTGCTCAGCTAGATAGAGACAATGAGGGATGTTGGTCATCTCTTTTTTTTCTTTGCGTGTATCGCAAGATTGATGCTCTTGTTTGATTTTATCTTTATATCTCTATGTGTAGGTCAAGCGAACTAGGGAGCACCATGGCATCTTAGTGACGACAGTAAGACATCAGTCATAAGGTCATCCTCATCATTCTAAGATATAAGGACAGTGGAAGCATGCCTCGATAGATTTTTTTTTCTTTTTTCTAAGGGACTTCTTCTCAGCTTAGCAACTGGCAGGCGGACTGTGCTCATCAAAACAGAGCTCGCGATATATATATGGCCATGTCCCCCAAAAATTTTCCATGAAACGGGGGCAGGCGCTTTTATTCTACCTAGGCCTAGCTTTCCTCAACTTGATGCAAACTGCGCTCCTCTATCTCTCAAGGGCCAGAGCTCAATCACGTGACATTTAATTCGATCGGTTATCAATTAATTTTTACACATTTTTGAAGTTATGCTTATGCACGTAAGGAAAAGTAAGTATGATATTTGACTTATTTTAACTTTTCCGAAACTTCGTGTAATATTTTATTTTCGTGGTCTTTCCTCGCAGTTAAAATTTTAGCATCGATGTTCATACAAAAATGTGATATATATAGTTAAAAAGTCACTAAGTATACCAATGAAAGACTATCGAATAAAGATGGCACCTGTTGCTAAAGCATTGGATCAGTTAATTATTTTTTTACATTATCTTATACATTTCATAATTTTACCCAGACCTTTAAGATCTATAGAATAAGGATCAATGCGCTACCACACCAAAGAGAAGTCCTCTCTAAGGCAGGTATTGTTTGGGATAATTTACTCAAATCATGTCAAAATATGTACATTCACTAAGAATAGAGCCCTTGATTTCTAGAACAGTGTTTACTCTGTATCTGTCAAGTTAACCATTAAAGCTTCACCTCTTTTTTTATACTTTTAATTATCAGTACATATAACGTAATCTTCAACAAATCTTGATTCACGCGTCATCGCGTTGTCAAAGATGGCACATCACCAAAACGCAAGAAAATCATAGTGTGACACATAATTTTCTTTATTTTAATCTCCCCTACATATTTTATGCTCTGTGACATTCATTCTTTTCACTCTGAAAAAAGTTACAGACAAAAAATAGACGATGGATAAAATTACAAAATTCGGTGATTTTTTTTGTAAATAATACGGCTTAATATTTTTAGTATATCTTAGCCTAAGCACATTGCAGAGTACTGTTTTAAAACTTGTCAAAAGGACCTAAAAAAGTTTTAACATGAGCTTAGGGTCCAAAATTTCAAACGATTATGAATTTTGTTTGAAAATTGTGATTTTCAGCGATTTTAAGATCTTTGAGTTGTAGAACTTAAACTAAAACTTTAGACCTGAGTGAGGTTTTAGGGTGGCTCTTTCATGACTCCCAAGTCAAAAGGGCAACTATCAAGTTAGTATCTATTTATAATGCTTAAATATAAATTAACTATTTATAAATACTGTTTAATGAGTCAAATTAAGTACTCATTCAAATAAACTTTTTCAAAATAATTAATATGCAATATAAAAATTCGTAGGAATGATTATGTAATGTTTGTTTTTAACCTTAAAATACAGTTATTAGAGAACTGCCCAAGCTTTTAACATAGGATATGGAAATGTATACCTGTATTTTTTTTAATATCTCGAAATTTAAGAACTCGAAAGTTTTTTACTCAATTACGTTCAGCAAATGAATAACTAGGCTACAAATTTTAAGAGTTTAATTTTCATTTATCATTTTTTCGCGATTATATTCGTCAACCTACATTAAAATTTTGAGGGGTAGTGTAGTGAAACTTAACAAATGATTTCTCAAGATACTATGTCATTGTGTTCATAATCATTTCATCAAAGAACCATCTTATACTCAATCTAAGCTTATTCTCAAGCTTTTTTCAGGTCCTTTTGATTACTTTGTAAAAAATCACTCTGCAATGTATTTAAGCTGAAATATGATTGAAATACTATACCACATTCGTTACCAAAAACAGCGAATTTCGTATTTTTTTCCATCGGTCTCTTTTGGTCTGTAACTTCTTTTAGGGTCAAAAAATAGGTAGTACGGAGTTTAAAATATGTAGGGGAGATAAAAACGAAAAAAACTATGTGTCACCTTATAATTTTTTTGCAATTTGATAATGCACTATCTTCAACAACACGATGAGGTGTAAATCAAGATTTTTTGGAGAATACCTCATATAAAAAAGTTTAATAAGAGCTATAAATTAATCACTCGTACTTGCTATTTAATATAACACACTTTAGACTCCTCTTTTGTAACCTTGAATTAATAGAATATACTAATTTTACACAAGTTTGAACATAATTTCATTGTGCGTAAGTGTTTGTACCTACGTCCACTCTCTCCCCACTTTTCTCTCTGTACAGACCATAAAGTTGAAGCGTATGTTCAGAAGAGTACACCCCTGAGTTACAAGTCCACAGCACACGAGGTGCTCATGTACAGCAAGCTGGTATTAAGTAAACAGTCCAAGAGAGCCTGTTGTGATTACGAGGCGTGTCGACTAGGGTTTCCTGGCTCCATAGCCCAGTCAAGGATGACGTACTTAGGCAAGATGATAGCGCCCATCTCATTTCCCTTATAAATCCTCTCTACCACCCCCAACACCTGAAGGTTTTCCCAAACTATCACGTGAGCTATTAAGTGTTTACAACGATCCTGGAAGACAGTTATTAATTGAATAAAAAAACAAAGCGAACATGGTTATCCATGAACTATAATTGTAAGAAATACTATTTAACAAAAAAATTATTAATAAAATTAACAAAAACTATAAATCAAATATAATGATATAATAATAATTAGAAAAATAAAGCTGCTTTTAAAGCATTATAAACTCGCACGAGCACACTATATTGCCAGACAGATATTAGCTAAGTATACACTAAATGCGTTGAAAAATCAGCCTAGCAGCATTTGCAATGAAGTATGGTTGCTACTGCTATAATAACATCATAGTAACTGTTAAGTTGCACTGACAACCGACTATGGCAGCAGCTACTTTAACTACTTAGCATTTACTTCCATTTTCTGTCATTAGCACAGCTGGACTGCTAGTACTATGAAAGCATAACAGTGGCAACCAAACATTATAGCGGACATTGCTTAGCTTCGTAATCAGTAAAAAGGTAAGAATAAGGCAGTTGTGAGTAAAAGTGAGCAACATATGAGAAACAAAAGAGCAAAAAGTACCAAAATATCATCAAACAATCCTTAAAAGATTTATTCAAGCATATCTGAAATCAAGAAAATTAATAATGTCTGAGGAAATAGCAAAATAATTATTTATTCAAGTGTCATAACGAGGCTTGTAACGAGCCACAAAACAGATATTTAAACTAGTCTTGGAACAGGTCTTTAAACAAGTCTCAAAACCTGTCGTGAAATAAGTCTCAAAACAGGTCTTAAAGCAGCTCTTAAAACAAGTTTCAATACAGTTCTCTAAACAAGTACTAAAACAAGTCTAAAAATGACTACAAAACAGGTCTCCAAATGGTTTTCAGAACGAAGCTTAGAACAAGTATCAAAACAAGTCTTAAAACAAGTCTCAAATAAAGTTTGAAGTTCCAAAACAGGAATAAAAATAGGTCTGAAAACAGGCCTCACAACAAGTCTCAAAACAAGTCTAGATCAGGTTTTAAGACAAGTCTTAAAGCAAGTCCCAAAACAGGCATCAATTCAAGTTTTAAAACTAGTCTTCAACTAGATTTTAAAGGAGGTCCCACAACAAGTCCGAAAACAAGTATCAAAACCAGTCCCCAAACAAATCTTGAGTCGCGTTATAAAACAGGTCTTAAAAAAAATTTCCAAAACAAGAGAAATAACGAGTTTCAAATCAAGTTTCAAGTAGATATCACAACGAGTTCGAAAAATGGTTTCAAAACAACCCTAAAAACAGGTTTAAACAACAAAACTCTAAACGAATCAGAAAACGAGTCTCGTAATAGGTTTTACAACAGGTCTCAAAACGAGCTCCAAAACAGGTATTACAACGACCTTCAAAACACGTCATACAACGAGTCTAAAACAAATCTCAAAATGAGTCTCTAAACAAGTGACAAAGCATGTCTCAAAACGAGTTTGAAAATAAGTCTCAGAACGAGTCACGAAACGAGTCTTTATACAAGTCTTAGAACGGATCCCAAAACGACTCCCAAAAATAGGTCTCCAAGCGAGTCTCAAAACACGTGCTGCCCAAGTACTACTCAATTTATGACAAAGTCTAGTACAAGTTATAATTAAAAGGCACTTCTCCGCACAAATCTAGTTAAAATGCTGTTTCCGAGTTATTTGAGTTCCCACAAAGTGACCAGCAAGTACTGGCCATAGAAAAACCGTAACTTGATTAAATATTCGTAGCCCTTTTTAAGTTAACGTTTATGTACGACTTATCATAATAATAGGCTCTGTTGTGTTACATTGTTATCTTTTTTCGTGTAACCTGTTGTTTAAAATAATAACTTTCTTCACGCAAACAAGTATCTAAGTATCTCTTTACATATTATTATCATCCTGTTTATATTTAAGAAGGGATATATGCGTCAAAATCAATATTTATGGCTCGAATTATAAAGAGTGTGTACGAAACATGGAACGTAACCAGCCTATAAGTGTGAAGTATCGGTCACTCGATGTCAATAGTCTCTGTGTTTAGAATTGAAATGACATTCCAATTTCCTTAACCAATATGCAGTGAGTGGATGACTTTTAAAAAATGACCGTTACTTTATTACGCCTTATGGAATTATAACGATTACCCTTGTATCTCATCAACGCTAATTCAGCCTTCAATATTATACACAGGTTATTTCCGGATGAATGCTCACGGAAAAAAAAAACTAAATTTCTTCATTTTCATTGTCAGTATCAGGATAATTTTAATTGATTTCTTATTGAAAATCAGCTTTAGAAACCCCGAATGGGATCATTTTCTACACCTAACTTAGAGATATGTTTTTTTAAAGTTGTTTCTCTCTCAACTGGTCACTCGGTATATATATATCAAAAACTCGCTGTACCATTGCAAAAAATGCACGTTCTTGACACTCTAATGAATAAATCAAGCAGTAATAATTAAAAATCGAAGGCAAAAAACGAAGAACCAGATGACAGACTTGTTAACAAAATCATCAACAATCGCGATCAGTTTCCTGTATTTTTTGGAACGTCGAAATTGTACGTTTTCTACTCTTGTTCTTATGACCAATATTAAAAAAAATCTATGATACTCATATCACCTTACATCAGTGAAATGATGGAATTATGCGCTGTGATTTATATATATATTGTCATTTTTTAATTCACTACCTTCATTACTGTTTAGGACTTTTCTATGTGTTTTACAGTGATCCTAAATAATATAGCAAATCTTTGCCGTAAAAAAAATTTTTGCCCGCTTTGAACTGTCACTACAAAATAGAAAGCCTGATTTTAAAGAGATCAGTTGCATTTTGTTAAAGAAAAACACTAAATCAGATCGTACCTTTTGTATCGAACATTGGTTTTTATTTTCTTCCTCTTATTATGACCAATTGTGCAAAAATCAAGTTTCTTGTATTTTTTAGAATGCAAAAATTGTGCGTCTTCTAGTTTTTTTTTAATAAGTAGTATAAAAAAAAACAGGTGTGGGTCTCGCGACCCCCAACAGATGTGAAACATTAAAGAATATGTTATTGAACTCGGTAGTATTTGATTGTCTATGATGAAAATAGTAGTTTTTGTCAGGTTATTGCCATAGTCTCCAGGGCTATTTTGCAGCCCAACGGAACAGTGAAATAGGGCCCCAGAGACGTAAGGCAGCCACGCATCAGTGGCGCTTATGTGGTGAAACTTTTTTTTCCTACCGAGCGTACACGAGCCTCTCAAAAAATCTTAATTTATATTTTTATATTAAAGAGACAGTTTATTTCTGAACATGTGTTTTTATTAGTGAATATTATAGATTAGGAAAAAGCGAATAATGTTTACACTAAACAAATTGTTATTTTTTTTACATTAACATATGAACAACGTGAGCGAGAAAGAACAAGAACACACGGCGAAGAGTATCTATACTACCTACCTTCACATAGCTACATACATTAGTTTAACATTACGTTCGTGTATGTTACTTTCTTTGTTTCTCTGTCTCTTTTCGGATACCTATTAACGGTGCGTAGTTGCGCACATGCACAAATTCCGTTGGTTCTTTACTAAAGACGGGTTAAGATGGAGTTTGAATAAATACAACTGGAAGACCACGGGAAAACTTTGCATTATGGTCAAATATTTATTTTTTAGAGTAATCCTGTTTACAAAGAAGAAATTTCAAAGAAATGATGAAAAAGTTATGCTGATTCTAATAATCATTTCTCATTTTTTGAAAGCGCAAAATATTTAAAAAATGAATGAACAGGGCCTCCTTGAATGAGTACAATAAAGAGAGGAAGAGAGTGATCACGACAGTAGACGATCAATACCTCTTTCTATCTCACTTGCTTTTACAGGTACTTCCAAAATGCCTTTTTAATTTTTTTTCTTAACATTTTGCGACAGTCAAAACAAAATTAGAAGTGCTTGTTGATAGAAAATTCTTCGCCCTACAAGCTGGTATTTTTTTTTTTTTTTTTGTATATCAAACTGTTAAATGACATAAGCAAAACGAACCTTCAAACACAATTTTACATAATTCAGACATTATTAGATCACTCGAAAACAATTGTAACTATTGCCTTTGAAATCTGTAAGCTCAATTGTATATAACATAAAAAACGCCTAATTATCGATTAATTTTCTAATTCAGAAGTTTCTTGGTTGGTATTTATAAATAATAAGAACACAGATTGAATTGGCATGCTGCGTGCCTGCGTAGCACAATCGATAAGGTCCCCGACTACCAATCCGAAAGATATGGTTCGATTTTCGGAGTCAGTAAAATGTGAAAATTTTATATACACACTTAAGATATATCGTGTGTAACATATATGCGTACGTATATGTTTGCTGTATTTAAAAGACATATATGATTTATATATACTCTTTTACATAGTAATATATACGGGTAGTACACTTTACAAACAAAAAAGAGGCTCCAGTAAGCGTGCGAAGAGACAGAGAGCCGAGCTGAGCCGAGCCGAGCCGAATTTAACTGGAAATCTTGCCATCGCATGGGCCGCTTCATCGCGTCGATCGAATCCCCAAGCGCGCTAATAGATGTTTCACATAAATAAATCTGTTAAATTTATATCACCTTACAGTAGTGGCATGATGAGATCGTCTACTGTGATATTTATACATACATACAGTTATATTTTAATTTTCTGCCTGCAGTACCAACAACGATAGTTTTTACGTATTTTGCAGCAATTGTAGTTAATATGGCACATCTACGGTACAAAAAAAGTTGTCGCACACTTTAAACTAACGGTGAAGTTATAAAACCAGATGTTAAAAAGATTAGTTGCATTTTTTTAAAGAAAAACGAGAAATCAGATCGTGTTTCATGTATCCCACGTATAATATATCGTTTTTCTCCCTTAAATTGCGATAAATCTGTCTAAAGCTATATTTCTTGTGTTCTTTAGAAGGTCAGAGTTGTGCGTCTTCTACTTTACAAAAAAAAAAAAAAATACATACATCTTTCACACATTTGTTCTTAACTACGTAGTCCGGGAGCTGACCGCAAAATTACTTATCTTACTTTGGGCACGACCAAACTTCGACAGAATATAATACTAAATGAGTGAATAATGAGGAGCTATGGCAGTTCTATGAGACTGGTGGCAATAACAAAAGAGGGAGAATTTATGAATGTAAATTGAAGTCACTTGCTTTTTCTACTTCGGGCAGGATAAAACTTATGTCAATGAGTTGGTCGTGGCGCGTACTTAATGAAGAAACAAGGTTGTCGGGCAAATCTGGTGGTAAAAGCCAGGCAATCCACATATACTTAGCAAATATACGGAGCATTTCATACAGACCCTGCAACTTTTCATAGACAAAGGTATGTACGGTTTGCAGTGATTATTGATCTAGAAGACGTACTAATATTCGTAAAAGCTTAAAGCATTGTTTTCAAGGAACAATCTATCTTTAATTGATGTTAAGTATTATATGAGTAATTGAAACAACAAATTTAATGCACTAGCAAACAAAAAATCTTTTTTACTTAAAAAAAAAAAAAATAGAATTATAATTAAATTGTCTCAAAACACGTGCCGCCCAAGTACTACTCAATTTATGACAAAGTCTAGTACAAGTTATAATTAAAAGGCACTTCTCCGCACAAATCTAGTTAAAATGCTGTTTCCGAGTTATTTGAGTTCCCACAAAGTGACCAGCAAGTACTGGCCATAGAAAAACCGTAACTTGATTAAATATTCGTAGCCCTTTTTAAGTTAACGTTTATGTACGACTTATCATAATAATAGGCTCTGTTGTGTTACATTGTTATCTTTTTTCGTGTAACCTGTTGTTTAAAATAATAACTTTCTTCACGCAAACAAGTATCTAAGTATCTCTTTACATATTATTATCATCCTGTTTATATTTAAGAAGGGATATATGCGTCAAAATCAATATTTATGGCTCGAATTATAAAGAGTGTGTACGAAACATGGAACGTAACCAGCCTATAAGTGTGAAGTATCGGTCACTCGATGTCAATAGTCTCTGTGTTTAGAATTGAAATGACATTCCAATTTCCTTAACCAATATGCAGTGAGTGGATGACTTTTAAAAAATGACCGTTACTTTATTACGCCTTATGGAATTATAACGATTACCCTTGTATCTCATCAACGCTAATTCAGCCTTCAATATTATACACAGGTTATTTCCGGATGAATGCTCACGGAAAAAAAAAACTAAATTTCTTCATTTTCATTGTCAGTATCAGGATAATTTTAATTGATTTCTTATTGAAAATCAGCTTTAGAAACCCCGAATGGGATCATTTTCTACACCTAACTTAGAGATATGTTTTTTTAAAGTTGTTTCTCTCTCAACTGGTCACTCGGTATATATATATCAAAAACTCGCTGTACCATTGCAAAAAATGCACGTTCTTGACACTCTAATGAATAAATCAAGCAGTAATAATTAAAAATCGAAGGCAAAAAACGAAGAACCAGATGACAGACTTGTTAACAAAATCATCAACAATCGCGATCAGTTTCCTGTATTTTTTGGAACGTCGAAATTGTACGTTTTCTACTCTTGTTCTTATGACCAATATTAAAAAAAATCTATGATACTCATATCACCTTACATCAGTGAAATGATGGAATTATGCGCTGTGATTTATATATATATTGTCATTTTTTAATTCACTACCTTCATTACTGTTTAGGACTTTTCTATGTGTTTTACAGTGATCCTAAATAATATAGCAAATCTTTGCCGTAAAAAAAATTTTTGCCCGCTTTGAACTGTCACTACAAAATAGAAAGCCTGATTTTAAAGAGATCAGTTGCATTTTGTTAAAGAAAAACACTAAATCAGATCGTACCTTTTGTATCGAACATTGGTTTTTATTTTCTTCCTCTTATTATGACCAATTGTGCAAAAATCAAGTTTCTTGTATTTTTTAGAATGCAAAAATTGTGCGTCTTCTAGTTTTTTTTTAATAAGTAGTATAAAAAAAAACAGGTGTGGGTCTCGCGACCCCCAACAGATGTGAAACATTAAAGAATATGTTATTGAACTCGGTAGTATTTGATTGTCTATGAT
>NW_019384291.1:670265-717125 GCF_000648655.2 Copidosoma floridanum | reverse complement strand
AAAAAAAAAGATGAAATTAAATAAGAAAAAAAAGAAACAAACTGTGAAAAAGATGGAAATTAAATGAAATAAAATTAAACAAGAAATGAAAGCAAAAAATTAAATAAATGAATAAAATATAAAGGGAATAAAAACAACAAACCAGGGGGGATAAATGGATCATGGGACCAACGGTAAGAACAAAGTTCATTAAACATGACATGAGTACAAAAACACAATTTCTCAGGTTACAAGGGGGTCACTAGACCCGTATGAAGAACAAAGCTCTGTAAACGTTAGTACTGCTTTTATGTAGTTCACTTAACAAAAACTTAAAAAACGAATAAAGAAAAAAAAAAGTTGAGTACTCACGATGCTTGAACTTTGTGAGAACGTCGTGCATAAGTACAGAACTACATGAATGCAGTACTAACGTTTATAGAGCCTCGTTTTCCCTACGGGTCTGGCGACCCCCTTGATACCTAAGAAATTGTGTTTTTATACTCATGTCATGAATAAAAAACTTTATTCTTACCGTGGGACCCATGACCCATTTATCTTCCCTGGTTTGTTGTTTTAATTTTCTTTATATTTTAGTAATTTATTTAATTTTTTGTTTTAAATTCTTGTTTTTATTTTATTTCATTAAATTTGCTTTTCTTTCATTTCGAATATCGCGCTATACATTTTACTTTGCAATCCTACAAATTCCAACATAATATTACCATTGCATTCATCTTTCATAAGACCAAAAATTTTTTGGTTTTCCCTCACGCCAGACCGTTGTGTTGGGTTGTCTACGCGGTCGTGGGACTGGACACCTGCCGCTCGTCTCGCTGAGATGACCGTTGTGTACCAACAAATACATACATTACACAAAAACACCATTCTTACTCATGTTACTCAACGCCAGGGCGGTCTCCGTGGGTGGGACTGAGGAAGAGTGGCGACTACCGGCATGCCCAAGCAAGTAGCGTTTTCTCTGGTAACAGAAAGGGCTGCTGCCCTGGTTTTAACCCTTTCCAAATACTCACTAAAATGAAAAACATCGATGTAAAACAAGTACCCCAGGCGGTAACCTCTCTAAGGTAATTCGCCGGCAGTTTCAATGCAGTAAAAGCCCGGGTGACTGACGCAGGCCCCACGGATTCTAGGGAGGGGGGGGGGCACAAAGACATGTCTCATGGCCAACAGGGACTGCTAAATGTTCCATGGCCTTTTCTTACAGACAAAGGACGAAGAGGAAGCCTGTCGAGTATAGGCACTAACGACACCGAAGTTAGCAACGTGTTGGTATTTAGCCACCAGACCCAGGAAGAGCTTGCCTCTTTAGAAAAAAGTGTCACTAGGCTTGAAATAAAGCGACAGCAAGTTGCTGATAAGGTCCAATCAGCAACGAATGACAGTGCAGAGACGCTACAACTGATAAATGATAAGTACGGCAACACAGTGAACGCTATTAAAAATGGGCTCAAAGCGGCGCTTAAGCATCTTCAAGAGGCAGAGGTGCTAAGAAAAGGCTGTCTTATTAAAGAAGACTTGGATACCAACGCTTGGAAGTTGTCATTTTAATCCCTGCAGTGAAGGGAAAAAGGGCGGGATAATTTCCGATGGCATGTACAGAAACGAACCCTGAACACTGCCTTAAAGAAAATAGAACGAAGTAAGAGAAACAGGAGCCCATCGGACAGCCCTGAGAAACGGCAGCAGGCTATGTCTTCAAAAAAAAAGAAAACAGGCAGTGGCAAACAAGAAAAAATTCCACTGAATGACAAAACAAGCCGGAAGAAAAGAGTGGACGCCTCAACATTAGTAGAGGTAAAGATGGCTGAAGGACAGACCTTTGCAACGGTGCTGAAGACTATGAAGGCGAACTTTGACCCCGATAAGGCTAAAGTGGCAGTCCAAAGTGTTGTCATTACCAAAAAAGGAGACATACTTATTAAAGCCAAAGGTGTAGAGAATGCTACTGCATTCTCACAGCAAATTGAAAAGTCGGTAGCCGGACAAGGTACTGTCAAAATGAGCGACAGAAAAATGACATTAGAGGTCCAAGACCTGGATGCCATTGTAAAGGAAGATAAGGTCAAAGAGGCTTTTGCTAGGACTTTTGGACATCAGAGCCAGGAGCCAGAAGTTTCTCTCTTGAAGCCAAATGCCAGAGGACAAAGGCTGGCTTTAATAAAGGTGGACGAAGCATCTACCAGACAAGTAGAAAGGGAAGGCAGGTTACTAGTTGGCTTTGTAAGCTGCCGAATTCGAAGAAGTATTAAAGTAACAAGATGTTATAAATGCCTAGGATATGGACACGTCTCGGGCTACTTTAAGAAAGAAAACAGATCCAAGCTTTGCTTTCGGTGTGGAAGCTCAAACCACTGGAAGAAAGCGTGTCCAGGCCCAGCACGGTGCTTCCTTTGCCCAACAACGGACAACAAGCACGAAGCAGGCAGTGGGAGCTGCCCTTCATTTAGAAGAGCCCTAAAAGAGACCAGGAATAAGGCCTAAGCAGGATTTAAATAAGGCAAAAAGGCCTTGAGTTGAAAGACAGGCTTATGTTGACCCACGCTGCGCTGGGTACTTTTTACCTATCAGCAAGGGAAAGCATTGAGCTTATAGTGGTGCTGGCTAAGTAGGCGGCCTACTATGAAGCGCTAGACAAGGTGCTGGTCCTTAGGGACCCTGAGTCCTTTCCAAGACTCGAGAACATCAGCACCTCTAGCAAATGATGGCAAGTTAGCTCGTTAATGCTGTGAGACGCGATGGTTTCCCTGGTGGCTCCACCCTGAAGTAATGCTAACGCGGTTTCAGGGTTGATTAAAAGTTACGCGGCATGGTGGGGTTCTTAGTGGGTATGGGTGGTCTAATAAAAAAAATTTACTGAGTCTCACACTACCGCTGTCCCTGTGGTGTGCCTTATCGCATTTTCCCTCCCTTCAAAAAAAAAAAAAAAAAAAAAAAAAAAAAAAAAAAAAAAAAAAAAAANAAAAAAAAAAAAAAAAAAAAAAAAAAAAAAAAAAAAAAAAAAAAAAAAAAAAAAAAACTACTACTACTACTTTTACTTCTACTACAACACTACAAATACTACTTCTTTTACTGCTATTGATCCCGGGTGGGGTTTTGCTAGTTTTTCCATACCAAGTGCTTTCCCAGGTGGCGGATAGAGGCATCCTCTTAAGATTTAAGGTGACGACGGGCAGTCAGGATGGCTCTCTGTGGTCGTGGTGGTTGTGGGAGTCGATGAGAAGGCGTGTATGGCGTTGGCATGTGTATCTGCACTGGTGTGGACAGAGGACTTGTGTTGTCTGTTTGCAACGATATGGATGCATGGGCCAGTTCTGCTTGTTCTCCTTGTTCTTCGCTTTCTGCTGCCGCCGCACAGTGGGAGATAAAGCACTTTTTTCCATAAATAAAATAACTCTATTTCTACCTAACGGATTTAAACCAATTTTTGTTTTTAATAAAGATAAGGGCATACGCATCACTGAAAAATTATTTTGAACTGTAGATGGCGCTGCTAGAATTTATTAAAAATAGCTGAATCAACCAAAATTAAGAAAAATTTAACAACAATTAAAGTGTAAGTACTTTGGACACAATTATTCTCACTAAAATAAATGAAAAACTATCAACTATATTGCCACGTAAGAATACAACGTATTGTGAGTCTACATGATATTAGTAAATTTAATATGGCCGCAAATAAACGGTAAAAGAAAGTGACAAAAAGTTTTTTTTTTCCATACATTAAACAACTCCAGTTCTACCCAATTGATTTTAACAATTTCTTTATTCAAATAAAGGTAAGAGCATACAGATTACAAGAAAATGAGTCCAAACTGTAGATGGCGCTGCGAGCATTCGTAAAAAATGGCTAAATAGACCAAAATTTAAAAAATTTGCGTGATGATTAAAGTGTAAAAATTTTTGACGGACTGATTCGTACCCAAATGGATGAAAAATTATTTACTAAATTGCTAGTTGTCATTACAAGTATTGTCAATCCGTGTAATAGTTGTTATTCTTATATGGCAGCCAAGAAGATTAAAAAAGTTCATTAAAAAGATCTTTTTTTTATAAATGAAATAACTTTATTTCTACCCAACCAATGTGAACAAAATTTTTTTTTTTTAAAAGTAAGATCATGTGTATCACTAAAAATTTAGTCCAAACTATAGATGGCGCTGCTAGAATTCATGAAAAATGGCTGAATCGACCAAAATTAAGAAAACCATAACAATTGAAGTGTAAACACTTTGGACACAGTTATTCTCACCAAAATGAATAAGAAACTATGAACTTAATTGTTACGTAGGAACACAATGCTTTGTGAGTCTACATAATATTTGTAAATTCAATATGACCGCCAATAAGTGGCAAAAAAGGTTATTAAAAGGTCCTTTTCTTTGATAAATAAAAAAACTCCAGTTCTACCCAACTGATTTCGACAATTTTTTTTTTTAATAAAGGTAAGAGCATACGGATCACTAAAAAATTAGTCTGAACTGTGGATGGCACTGCTAGAATTTATAAAATTCGCTGATTTGACAAAAATTTTCTAATATTGCACAACGAGATTATCCTTTAAATAATGTTCTTATCTGTATGTATTAAAAATAATATTAAGTGTCAAAATGTAGCTGCATGCGATCTTTGTATACGTTTGATATCACTCAACTTATAAGATAGTACAGTAACCTATGCTCTTATGGGCAACTGATTAAAACTTGTATTTAATCTGATACAACGATATAATTAAATTATTGTGTTAATAAAAATTATATTTGTATCAAACTACAATTGTTCATTAAATAATATTTTTAAGTGACATGATAATTAATTGACAACTCTGACATGTATGCAAAGCTAACTTATGATAAAGCTGATATTAATTTTTTAATTCTTTAGTTTATTATTATTATCAGAGGTTACTTTTATGGTACTACGAAAATAGTTAAATCGCTTTTTTCTGCATATTCAACAGAGCAAGCAGATTTCTTAGGGTAAAAAACATAACTACCCTATACTTTATTTAAGGATTCGTGGTTCAAATTAAACATTTATTGACTAAGTTATTTAACTTTTGTTTTGAGAAGTAAATAGCAGCTCAACAAATCCTGAGTAAAACATATAGTCTTGTGAAATAAAACCTAGTCATTAGAAAACAAAAGTAACAATGTTTAATTATGGATTTTTATTATACATTACTTTATATTACATACGTCTTAATAATAACTAACAACAACATTAACCATCATCATCATTGTTTTCATAACTATCATTGCCTCATAAATTAAATGTCTTTTCTGTTTCGAAATCATCTGTATCATTAATATTATCAATTTTTTCATGTGTTATATCTTGTTTATCGTCATTGAGTTTTTCAGTTTCTCTAAAATAATATAATTATGCTTTGATAAGTTCTATTTATCATTTTCCGTATGTTTTGTTTTGGGAAAAAAAAATTTTAATCACTAAAAACAGCGGTAAAAAAAAGTGGATCAAGTTCATTTTGCACAAAAATAAAGCAAACTATCTTTTGTCTTTTTTTATTTAACTGCTTTGTGATTTGAATGTGAAACCGATTAACATAAGTAACTCTTGGTATCTGTTATGCTTTTATCAAATAACTAAGATACTTAAAGGGGAAAAATATTAGTAAAGTGATGCAAACTTTCACATATATCTTTTGCAATAAGCTGAATACAGGTGCGTAGGATAACTTTTCAAAGTTTCTCAAGAAATTTCATTAACGATAATTCTACTATTTACGAAGTAGTCTAAGATTAATTTAAGCATTACAAAATGTTAGATTGCCCCTCTATTAGTTGTTTTTTCCATATAATTAATTTAATGTGTGGCAAAATAAATTTAGTTGATTTATAGTTATAACTTTGTGTATATTATTACTCTGTCATCGTAATCTGACTTCAAAAAACCATTTTAATAATAAATGAAGAATCTAATTAAAAATGTTATAAAACCGCCTTTCATGAGCAAATAAATATTCATAATGGTAATCGACTTACCCCAGTTTAAGATATTTTTTTGCCTCTTCCAAGAGATCCATTTACTTGTGCTGCTGTAGCCGCTTTTCTAGGAATACCATCGAAAACTTTGGATCACTCATGTACATAGCTCTCTTAAACGTATCTTCTAGCCTCGCTTTTTTCAGACTTTTTGGTGGACATACTATATTTAGTATTGTCACATGGACTTACGATGCTCTTTATATATACGAAGCAATTGAATAAATAATTGTTAATACATTTATGTAAGAACAAGTCCGTCAAAAGTGTTTGCACTTCAATTATTACGCACGTATTTTGAATTTCAGTCAATGTAGCTATTTTTTGTAATTTCTAGCAGCGACATCTACGATTCTAACTAATTTTTAAGTCATCCGCATGCTCTTACCTTTATGTAAAAAAAAATTTGCTTAAATTGGCTGAGTGGAAATAAAGTTATTTTATTTATGGAAAAAAAGTTTCTTTTTATAACATTTTTTAGTCTTCTTGGCTGCCATATTAAATTTACAACTATCACACGGACTGACAATACTTGTGAGAACTACTAGCAATTCACTATCCATTTGGGTATGAATCAGTCCGTCAAATCACCATGCAAGTTTTTTCAATTTTTGTCAATTAAGCCATTTCTTATGAATGCTTGCAGTGCCATCTACAGTTTGGACTAATTATCTTGTAATCTGTATGCTCTTACCTTTATTTAAATAAAAAAATTGTCGATACCGGTTGGGAAGAACTGGAGTTGTTTTATTTATGGAAAAAATGGACCTTTCAATTACCTTTTTTACCGTTTACTATATTGAACTTACTAATAACAAGTAGACTCACAATGTAGTGTATTCTTACGTGGCAATATAGTTGATAGATTCTAATTCATTTTGGTAAGAATAACTGTATCCAAAGTGTTTACACCATAATGGTTATTAAAATTTTCTTAATTTAGGTCGATTTAGCCACTTTTAATAAATTCTAGCGGTGCCATCTACAGTTTGGACTGATTTTTTAGTGATCCGTAGACTCTTACCTTAACTTACAAAAAAAATTTGCTTTAATTGGTTAAGTAGAAATAGAGTTATTCTATTTATGGAAAAAAAGTGCTTTATCTCCCACTGTGTGCCATGGGTGGTGTCTCAATGCTTGATGTGGGCCAATAAAAACTAGCACCTGACATGTATAGAAGTGAGTGGTAGTTATAACATGCTTTTTAGATACATGCATCACACTCCCACTATACAAACACAGGTTAACTTATGGATTGTCCCTGGCTGTGGAGAGCGGGGCTTTTGCTGGGCTTTCGTTAGAGACCCGGCGGCGGGTGAAGCCAGACGATTAGGCCCAGGTAGGTCTGGGTAACCTCATCTGATATGGTTGTACGCCTCATAAATAAAAAGAACGTGGTGGGCTAACTAATCTAGGCTTACTACCACTGAGAAGGCTACATAGCGGCATCTTAGTGCCTTACACCAGCTCGTTTTGTTGGGTTGTCTGTGCCGGTCCTCGGACTGTACACCTGCCACTCGTGTCGCTAGAATGATTGTATTGTAATAACATATACAAACAATACACACGAAATACCATTCTTAGACTTTTTACTTAACACCAGGGTAGTCTCTGTGGGTGGGACTGAGGGACAGTAGTGACTCCTGGCCAGCCTGAGCAAGTCAGAGAGGGCTGCTGCCCTGATTTTAAGCTTTTCCAAATATTCACTTTTTAAAAAAAAGTTAGTGCTGGCCTTCGTGGGCAGTACGACATTAAAAAAAAGCCAATATAAAAAACGTCGATGCAAAACTTGTACCCCAGGTGGTTACCTCTCCGAGGGAATCCGCCGGCAATTCTGATCTGGTGAAAGCTCGGGTGACTGTTGCAGGCCCCACGGATTCCAGGGGGGGATGCACAAATATGTGTCTTATGTTTAACAGGGACTGCTTAATGTTTCATTGCCTTTTCTCACAGACAAAGGATGAAGAGGAAGCCTGTCGAGCATTGGCACTAACGACACCAAGGACAGCAACGTGTCAGTATTTAGACACCAGACCCAGAAAGAGCTTGCCTCCTTAGAAGAAAATGGTACTAAACTCAGAGTAAAGCAACAGCAAGTGACTGATAAAGTCCAATCAGCAACGAAATGTATTACAGAGACGCTAAAAGCAATCAATGATAAGTATGGTAACACAGTAAACGCTGTTAAGAATGGGCTCAAAGCAGCGCTTAAGCACGTGAAGAGGCAGAGATGATAAGAAAAGGCTTTCTTTCTGAAGAAGAAGTGGTCTCAAATTCTTGAAAGGCGTCATTTGTATCCCTGAAGTGGAGGGACCGAAGGCGAGATAATATCCAACGACATGTACAAAAAAAAACCCTAAACACCGTCCTAAAGTATATACAACGAAGTAAAAGAAAAAGGAGCCCACCGGACAGCCCTGAGAAACGACACAAAGCCATGTCTTAAAAAGAAAAAAATAACAGGCAGTGGCAAACAAGAAGAGATACTCCTGAATAACAAAACAAGCCAGAAGAAAAAAGTGGACGCGGTCACAGCAGTAGTGAAGATGGCCAAAGGGCAGACCTTTGCAAAGGTACTAAGGACGATGAAGGCGAACTTTGACCCTGATAAGGCTAATGTGGCAGTCTAAAGTGTTCTCAGTACAAAAAACGGAGACATACTTATTAAGGCCAAAGGTGTAAGGAATGCTACTGTATTCTCACAGCAAATTAAAAAGTTGGTAGCCGGACAGGGTACTATCAAAATGAGCAACAAAAAAGTGACACTAGAGGTTCAAGACATGGATGCTATTGTAGAGGTAGATGAGGTGAAAGAGGCTTTTGCTAAGGCCTTTGGACTTAGGAGCCAGGAGCCAGAAGTACCTCTCTTAAAACCAAATGCCATTTTTTTCCTTATAGTTATGGTATTTAAACTTTTAATGTACCATAGTATATCTTTTCCTTTTACTATATTTGTTATACTCAGTGTAAGTGTCAGAATGCTTTTCTTATCTGCTGCTACTGCTACTGCTGTTGGCACTGTTCGATTGAGCGTAGGTGGGACATATTCTTTTTCTCCTTCTTTTTCTATTGATTCTGGCACTGTGTCAAAACTCCAATTCTGCTTCATCCACCACGAAACTAACGGTAATTAAGCTGTTAGTCTTAAATCAACAACCGATATTTTATATATTCATTTAGTTTCAGATGCTGTCAGAGACTTTTTTTTCTAAAAAAAAAAANAAAAAAAAATATGAATTAAAAAAAAGCACAAAATATTTAGATTCAATGTTAATTACTATTATTAAAAAAAAATTTTAAGAACTGCTGTAGGTATTCCATCTTTAGCAATATCTCCAAGGAGATCCATAGCAGTATCTTAATTAGGATCCACAGTTTCCACTAAGGCTGCTACCACAGCATCTGCTAAGGGATCCTCCGCGTGCAACTTATGATCCATGGAGTGTATAATCACCAACCTTTCGTCATATTCTCTTGCAAAAGTATTTCACGCACGACGAAAAAGCTGTTCATTATACCTTCGGATGTCAATTGTTGCCGGTTTTCTAATTATTTTTAGTAAAAGATTTTTTTAAATTTTAATCAGGAAAAAGAAAACTGAAAAACTCTCAACATTATTTTTTGGAAGAGAGTCAGAACAGGTCTTTTTATCATTTCTGTGATGAAAGTGTTGTTTTAATAAAAAGATAAAAAGTTGAAGGAACTTTTAACATTATTGCTGTAGAGAGAAAGTTAAAATAAAACTTTTTCCATCATTTCTGCGACTAACGTGCTAAATAAGATATAAAGAATAAAAAAAATAATGAGAGTAGAAACTAGCAATGCTAAATAAACTATTTAATAAGACTAGCTTTTTTATTAAAAAATGATTCCTGGTCGTATAAATACTGCCCCAAATTGTGGCTCCTGGCGTGATTTACTTGCTACGATTTGAAATTAAGGTTAAGAGCAGCCATTAAATCCTTTGGAAAGTGCATGCAAATGTGTAGAGTGGTGGGGACTGCTTATATTATTTCTGATTAACTATTTGAGAACTTGAAAAACTTGTAGTAGAAGAAAAATTTTACACATGCGAGAAACTACTTGTATCCATGAGATCAAGGGAAAGAGTTTTTGCCCATACCATGGTACAAAACGTAGTTTAACATGCTTTGCACAAATTTAAAGGAAAGGGATTGTGGGGGCGAATATTTTACTTGCTTCTTCTTTAGCTCTGCTATTTTCGTATTGCACTTGTATCCTTTTTTAACGTAGCCGTTTTCTTATTGAATCAAAGTAGTTGCTCTAAGGTTCAAAAATGCTGAGTAGCTCTTCGATGTCCATAATTTAGAAATAGTACTCTGAACTGTACAGTAAGACACAAATATTGTAACGGTGAGAGCGTGACCAGTTTATAAAACTCGCAAGATTGAACTCAGAAAGGATTAAGAGTTCCAAAATTTTTCAAACAAGATGCCGCCTAGTGTTGTTAATATTTTAGATAAAGTCTTTCCCAGGCAACTGATAGATAACAATTTTTGGGATAAGCTAATACTTTTATTAACTTACGATAAAAACTTGGTAGTTATCGGTAACTTTTTTCTTTCCTTTAATGGTTCTTTATTTTCATTTCTTTGTTTCCGTTATCATTAAAATTTATACTGTTAAAATTTATTGAAGTTTGAGAATCACTGATCTCTCCATGTACGGAGAGATGTGATGCTATTTAAGCAGAAAGCATTGTGGAGCAAATAGCTTCTCTTGATCTGTTGATTATATTTCAGCCGGCAAAAACCGTAACTAACATTGGCAATTTGAAAAATTGTAAAGTTGAAGGAAAATTTGACTACTTTAATTATTTTCTCTAGTCTTCCTTTAACCTTTCTCCTTATTTC
This sequence comes from Copidosoma floridanum, assembly GCF_000648655.2. Next base: position 706,246 of record NW_019384291.1, on the reverse strand, counting down.
TTCTTTTTATTTTCTTATTAACATTCTAACTTTTTGTTCAATATATTATGAAAATTCATGTTTCTCAGTCGGTAACATGAAAAAAGCTCGAGAATCACCCACCTTCCCTACCTGTTCATACATGAAAAGTTTTGACGCTCTTTGAGCAGCAGCAGCAGTAGCAGCAGCAGCAGCAGAACAAGTTACGGAGGAAAAAGTACCTCTTAATCTGTCAGTTGTCTTATAGCTGGCAGAAACCACAATTAATATTGGCAATTTGGAAAATTTTATATTTCAAGGTAAGTTTAATTACTTTAATTATTTTCTCTAGTCTTTTTATTTCTTCTTTTCCTTTTTTTGACCATTTTTAATTTTAGTTCAATAGATTATACAGACTAATGTTCCTCAGTCGGTGACATAATTAAAGTTTAAGAATTCCTGATCCCCTTTACCTGTTCATACACAGAGAGTTTTTACTTACTCGAAACAGTAATTGGCCACGTCTCACTACAAGGGGTACTGCTTGACTTGAGCACAACATCACTCCAGTTGGCACAAGAGCTACAAATTATCAATTTCTCCTCTTCATTAAAAGTTGCGGACAAATCTTTTTCTCCATGTTTATAAATGGAAATAATCCTTTGTTGGATTATTTCCTGAAAAGTATTTATTATAAAGAAAAAGGCAATCGAAGAAAGTAATAATAAAATAGAAAAAAGTATGTTGCATACTAAAATTTACAGAACTTATTTATATATCACCATTTCATGGATATTAAAATCTTAAAATTTATTACACTGTTTTTCAAAGATTCGCCAAACTTACTTTCTGCATTTTACGACTGAGTGTAAATGGTCATAGGTCTGTAAAGTATAACACTCACATTAATAAAATTTATATCGTGAGAAGTCTATTTGAGGCACACTGTGGTTAAGAGTTATGCTCAACTCACATAAAAGGATCAGAATAACTTATTGGGTACTGAGTATAATGTGCTTTAATGTGGTATTTCTTTGTTTTTATACCAAGATCGTTGGTTAATAACTGATTCCCATGGTATAAATTGTAATGTCAGAAGCATAACCTATGAAAAAGCGCCTAATATATTTAAAAATGGACTGGTTGTTGCAGAAACAGTTTCCATTAAGGGTCTTTAAAAGAAAATACGTGGAAGAAGCACTATCATGCAAGTATGTATATATGCACACATACGATAAAATATAATAAAGGTGCAAAATATTCATGTTTTCTCTACTTTTAGAGTTGTAAAACTTAGGGAATATGAATGCCCAGCTCTTAAAAATCTCAACAAAAACCATTTGCCACGCAAATATCACGCTTTTAAAATTAACTTTATATGTTCTAATAGAAATTTTTCTGCAATAAGGGACTGGATATACTTTTAATTACATTAAAAAATTGCTTAGTTTGATGTATAAAGTAGTTTTCCCTAGTAAAAAAATTTTTCAATAATTGTAATAAAAATTTGTTAGAATATGTAAATTAAAATTTTAAAATAAGATGGAAAATAGTCTTTGAAAGTAAAGTTGTTCTCATAAGCTACCTAACTGACCAATTATAGTCACAAGTGTGGCTCAGGCACTTGGACACAAGAAAAGCTGCGTCTCATACTCGCTCATGGAGAGAGAGATTACGCAATGTTACGCAGCGCTGTGGGTGGGTAAATGTCACTAGCTCTGATGAAAAGAAGTTATAAATGCAGGTTGCATCAGATAATTGACTCAGTTTTACCCATGTGACACAAGTAGTTACAGCAACAGTGAAGAAGAGAGCCTTGTTAAACAAAGAATACACTAGGAAAAATAGTTCTTAACTTCAATATTCACAATTTGAAAATACTCATCAAATATATAATCAATTTCATCATTAGTATCCATGGCTTTCATTATTCTGATAGATACTTCATACCAAAAGAATTTTTAGTGGTTTCCTTGCAAGAAAGAGTTGTTGGCCATTGGATCATCAGGCCAACTTGCAATTTTAATGATTTACCATTCGATATAAAAAGCATAATCATCAGCAGACAGTGGAAGTCCACAGAATCAAATGGTTTGAGGGTGATATAACTTGAAATTACTTCAAGTATCATCTTATAACTATTGCTAAGAACTTCAAAAGAATTTATGCTTACAGAAGTGATAAAGCTAAGTTCATAAAATCAATCCTAACGCGCGAAGTTCATGACTTGTTACAAATGCATCGTCCTTCCGAAGACTTTCAAGACAAAGTCTCGTTTTCAGTTTGCTTCACACAAGGGAAAAACGATTTTTAAAAGAAAAAACTATTTTGTGCCCTACATAAAACGCATTTATTAAGACAATGATTTTAAATTAGTATATTAATCAAGTCATCAAAGCAAGACAGCGATTCATATCATGCAGCATACAAACGTTTTAAGCGACAAAAACAACAGCCCACATGGATGACTGGCTACCACGTGGTTTGTTAATTGAAGCACATGATATAAACAATACTAATAAACTTTTTCCAGGAAATTCTTATATATTTGAAGAATAAGATGTTTAACAAACAAAACTTTATTAATCATGCGTGTTTGGCGAGTCTTGTTTTGTAAATAATGCATATATTTTATTAAATACTAACTGACTTTAAAAATAAGAATGTTCAACAGTTATTTTCCCACTGCTCCACATCCTACATTATAATGCAATATGCTCGCTAACACAAAAAAGTTTTTGTATTTATATAACTATTACGTGCGAAAGCTGCAAACAGTTTCACACATTCAAACAGTGGGCACAAACCATCGCTGCAGACGACTTATGCACATTGCATCATGCGCAAACTCAAACTGCGTTGCAGGTCATCAGCTGGCGCACATGGCACTACAGGTGCTAATGCACATTGCAGTTTGCATGAACCCCAAACAACGTGCGCAAACTCAAGCAGCGCTGCAAGTGGTGCGTGCAACTTTAAGCAGTGCACGCACAAGGAGTGTGAAGAAGCCATAGCCTTGTTTGCCCATCGGCTGCAGAAGAGACTACTACAACCGAAAAGGGGGGTCCACTCACTGTGGAGTGGGAGTGGGCCGTAATCACCTGGTGACTCGAAACCACCTGGGCTGGAATAGCCATAGCTTATATATTAAGACATAAGAGCAAATAAGTGGATCAACATTTTTTCAGTATTCGATCTAGCGAACAGATTTTAACAAATTTTAACACAACTTTCAGTACCCCATACGGGAATTACGAGAATACGGATTCTTTGGATTATGCATTGCAACAGCTACATTTCAAAGACTTATGGATTCTGTATTATTCGGATTACACAGCACAAAGCTTATAATTGTTTTAGATGATATTATAAAATGTGTTAAAATTTCAGTAGAACATGAAATAAAAGTAAGGAAATTATTTAATAAACAATCAGATGCTGGTTTGAATTCACAGCTAGATGAATGCGATCTTTTAACTCCTAAAGCGACATATTTAGGACGTGAAATAGGTAGTTATTCAGTAAATTCCGATCCTAAGATGCTTAAAGCAGTTCAAAATTTTTCAGTACCAACAAGTTGTATGAAAATTCAAGAGTTTTTAAGACTTATATAGTATTACAGACAAATTATGAAAGATTATACTAAAACTGTAGAACCTTTAATTCTATTATTACCAAAAAGTCAAAAAATCCATTTGACTAAGACTCAGGAAGATAGCTTTGAAAAATTGAAATCAGCCCTGTGTAAGGCCCTGGTACTTGCATGTCTCAATATTGACAAACCATTAATTCCAACTACCAACGCATTTAACTCAGCTCTAGGTGCTGTTTTAAGTCAAGGAGAACCAGGAAAAGACCATCCTGTAGGAATAACATACGAAATTACTTCACTACTGGAAAAGGGTATTCAGCAGTAATAGCCACTGCACAATATTTTTAACACTATTTATAAGGACAAATATTTACATTTTACAGAGATCACGAGCCTTAGACATAGACCAAATCAATAAACAATCCCATGAGTCACCTTAATTGATGGAGAGCTAAACTCCGTGGGTGTAACTACACCTGTAAGTACAAACTCAGATATTAAGTTCAAATGCTGACGCTTTATCGCGTAGCGCTGCAGATTATCATGAAATAAATACCGTGAAAGATTTGGAAATTTTAAGGAGGAGTATAAAAGAGTTAGAAAAATTTTAACATCTAGCAGTAACAGAAGTAGAAGTTGTCTAACAGCTCAAGCTCCGATAGCGAGTATAGTTATCATGAAACATCACAGTTCCGTACGCTACTTTTACAACGTACTTAAAAAATTCCTGTACGAGCAAAACAGCTATTGCACATTCTAATAAAGCCAGTGATACCAGTAATTAAAGGAGGGCAAGGAGATCTCACTGACTATCAAAAGCTCAAAGGTTACTTAAGTGCCGAGCTCAAGAAAAACGAAATTAACCTCCTACTGACAGAACCATAAACGCTTAAGACATTGATGGCATAGAAATTCTGGATACATCGGTAGACAAAGAAAGCCAGCAAGCACTAATACCCCAAGTGAATAGATCTCTTCTTTCTTGCCTCTTGAGCACTAAACATGATTCATTATTAATTTCAATTACAGCCGATAATGAGTCACAACAAGAATCTATAACTGGAGCCAATGACTTAGAAGAAGTATTTAATCCAACAGCACAACCATCAGCTGCCGAGACCTCAAAAAATAACAAAATCGAAACTGCACCTCTAAAATCAGTAGGATGTTAATTTGACAATGACTCATCAAGTACATTAGAAAATAAAATGGTTGCTGAAATAAAAGAAAATTCGAAGCTCAAATACTAATTAATTCTCTGCTCGCAGATCAACGAATAAAGATGCTTTGAAAGGCAGTTCCGATGAAAATAATGTTAAATAATATCTTTTAACTAACAGTTTGCAGAATAAAAATTTTGCTAACCCATCTTTGTATTGGGACTATTACATACCGCCAGAATGGAAAAACACAGTAGGAACAAGAGGAATTAGCAAACCAGAGTTAACCAAAGCAAATTTTCAAAATTTCAAAACATCATCTGATGTTTCACTAGACTATTCCAAAGAATCTGAAAATTCTATAGAAAGAACAAGCTTTCTGATAAGTTTAAAATCACCTATAAGACGTAGCAAAGCTGTACCTACGGTAATAGTCAGTAATGTTGACATTGTATGAAAAGAGCCTAACGTTTTTACTATTGAACAAGAAGATAGCGAAGAAGCCTGAGAGGAAGAAAAAAGCATGATAGTATACCTAACACACCTTCTCATTTAAGTGCTAAGCAGAAAGACACATTCATAAGACAACATCACGCCCCGAAGCATAGTTACTTGATACTGTCTACTCGTCCTACAGCTGAATTTGAAATGTCAGAACAGCAATTAAATGCTGAACGTGATGGCCAAATTACTTGTCAAGAAAGCACTATAATAAGACCTATGATAAGAGCAGAAACGTATCACCTTGGAATATTAGGCACACGAGAACGTTTAACACATGAAAAAGATATCATTGCATTGTTTATTTCAGCTGACTTGACACTTAATTCTACTCACAATAAAATATAATTAGGTTTAAACTATATTTTAAAATACAAATTTAATAAAACGCAACCTTAAGTAGACATCGTTATAAGAGCCACGTATCAAAATAAATTAGTATTCTGCTTGGTTGTTAGATAAGGAGAAAAAGTTGAATGTTACTTTAAGATCTTTACTCGTACTTAGTGAGTTTAGCAAAAGCAACAGTAAAAAAAATATAGAAACATTGAGAACACACTGAGAGGGTAAAACAACTGACAATTTGTCTAGAGCACTATTACTCAAAGCAATTCATACAGAACTCAGTCATGTAAACATTAGAATAACTGTATGTTTTTGCGAATGTGTTTATTTATTAAACTAAATGAGACAGCAAAAGTTAATAGAATGCCACACTAGTCTCTTCAGCAGGTATAAAGGCATGAATAAAATCTATAGAAGAATACGAGAATGGTATATCTGGAAAGGTATGGGAAAAGACATGAAAAAATTTGTACAAAAATGTAAAATTTGCCAAGAACAAAGACTAACATGGAAAAAAACAAAAGAATCTATAATGATAACTGATATTTCAGCTGAAGTTCTCTTAAACATAACCATGGATACTGTAGGGCCGTTAGCAACAACAATATCTGGAAATAAACATACATTAACCATACAATGTTTATTATCAAAATACTGTGTAGCAGGAGCTATACCTGACATTCATCACAGTCACACATACTTTAGCAAGACACTTCATAGCGTTACATGGAGTGCCTCAAATATAATTCAGCGATAATGGAAAGAATTTTTGGAATAATAAACTAACATGTTCAGCCCAAATTTTTGGTTTCAACTTTAAGACTACTACATTCTACCATCCATAATCTAACAGTTCAGTTGAACGTAGCCGTGCCATGCTTGCAAGCTTTTTAAAAACAAAAGCTACAACTAAACAGAACCACGACAAAATTTTACGTTTTGCTACACATGAATAGAATACATCACTGCATACAGCAACCACGGTTAGATGGTATGAATTAGTACATGGACGAAAAGCACGCCCATCAAATCCATATCCAACTGAAAATCAAATACAGTCTTATTATAAATATCTTATTAAGTTGATTCACTATTTATTACACATACACGAAAAAGCTTATGATTAGCTTATTAAATGTGAATATAAAAGTAAACAAAACTTTAATAAACATGCTAGACCTCAGAGTTAAGAAGTTGGTATGAAAGCTTACGCAACAAAAGAACCTCGGAAAGAATAATTAGATAAATACTACAACGAAATTTTCGAAATCATTAATGTAAATGAAAATTATAATAACATAACACTAAGTCCAAAAGATAAGAAAGTAATTATTGAACAATTGAATAAAGTGTGACGCTATTACGAATGGAATTTCCCTCATGTTTCAGAAATCTCAAAAACTTAACAAGATGATCCTTGAACTACTTATAATGGGATTTCTTATTACAAAGGAACTTAGAGCATATTTCTGGAACCACCCGCCTGCAAGAAGCTTTTATAAAAAAAAGGAATATCCAACAATACAGGAATTCATTAGGAGTACCAGAGTTAAGTTCGTCTTATCCGCATACAATGGACAATAACCTTACTTTTGGACTCTAAAAATCTCACAAACTATAACAAAGAACTAGGTTTTCGAATGTATAATTTGTCCAATCACTGCCGTAAATTGTTAAATACAAACTAATGTGAATTCATACCTCTTTAACACTTAGAACAATTACTTAAAGTTATTAATTTATAACAATTCGAGGTACAAAAACTTTTCTCACCTACCATTAAAGTCTTGGACTCATCAATAACCGAATCTCATAGTATGCACAAAAGGGGCACCCCTCTGGAACTCGTGGGATGAATGTCTAAGAAAATTTTTGGAAGAATGCACGCAAACGATAGAGAAAAAATTGCTTCAAAATTAAATAATATCTATTCAAAAACAGGAAACATTTTTTTCTCGTCACAAACTAAACGCACATCGTACAACTGAACTTAGAAACGCTTCACAAAGAAATGGAACAAACAAAAATTAATAATTTCAAACTTACACAACAAATACACGAGCTAACCATAAATTCCACGTATTTAACAGAAAGGAAAAATTTTATACAATCTCACGATCAATTAGCATATGGGTTATACAGTTCCAGGAATTCTTGTATTACATACTGCAATCCTATAAAAAATTATGAAACGCAATCGAAACTACTGCTCAAGGTCATCTTCTCCCCCTTCTACTCTTATCTAAACAATTGAGTCAAATAGTAGAAGAAATTCACTTATTTAGTAACAAACATTCTTTAGCAATTAAGGAAGCACGAATTGTCATTGCTGAATTTTATAACTTTTCCCGTACAACAGCTGTAATCAATGACGGATGAGTAGCAGTTCCAATTACATTTTCTTTAATCGGAAACGAAAAATATTGTATTTACAGAATACATCCACTACCTACGCCAATTATATACACCAAAACTTACAAGTTTACTTTAGGATTAAGCCCAAAACAGACTGTTTAATTGTAAACCACCACCCAGAAAATTATTTTTTGGCTGATACGTAAATAAATGCATGCTCTATGGTCAATTATTACTACGTAAACCTACCTATGCAATAATGGACGAAATCAACCATACAACTTAAGAACTTCTCCTATTTACAAAACCCACATAAGAAGCACTAAGAAAATTCGAGACTATGTTGTATAATTCGGAAAAATTTTATTCATTATACAGGAATGGCCATATTCTACTAGAGATCCTCTTACACTTCGTCTAATTTGTGATTATAGTCATCGCCAAGAATTGACACTCAAGAGTGCCGGAGTTTTAACATTAAGTGGGCAGTGTACAGCACATCTTGTGATGTCCCCCTATGTGGCATTAACTTAATAAATCTAAATTACACCTATCTATATAAACCTGAGTTAACCCTCAATCTATCCATACTATTATATCAAGATGTCCTTTCTCGTATGACGAACAACACACTTGCTTAAGATGAAGAAGCACCAATAATAATTGTGAAATGGGCTAAATTTAGTGAAGCTTTGTCACTACAATATATCGAAGGAAAATTGCGAGAAATTGCAAACCATGAAAAAGAAAAATCTCTAAAAAAATATATCTTGCAACAGAACTTAGAAAAAACTTAATTATAGGTATCTTTAAACTTATTATTTACTAAATGAATTTATTTAATCACAAAAAATGAGAAACTAAAGGATCTGCGCTGTAGAGTGTTTAACATGCCTAAACATATGACAACTAGTTAAAGAGCCCAAGATGTTTGCAATCTCAGAAAGACCATCAATGCAACCCATACCTATTTGAAGGACGTACTTTCCTAAGCACATAGATATGATTTACGCTCATATTGCCAAGACTAGAACATTGCCCTCTAAGAAACATATGAAAAAACCTACGCAAGGCATGCATTCATATCGTTGTACACTTGTTTTTTTTATCATCTTTTGTTTCGTATCTCGAAAATTTTTTTTTCTTCTTTTTTCTTTCTTCTCCTTCTTTCCTATTATTCTTCCTAAAAAAAAAAAAAAAAACGAATAATAAGTATTAAATCCCCTGACAGAAGCGAAAATCTGACGTTTCACATATTCCATACATTTACCTCATGTGCAGTAAAAAGCAGCCACTGTAAGTGTATATATAGCGACTTGGCGCAGTGAAGCATACGCTCTACGGTGGCACGTACTATTGCACGGATGCATGTAGCTGGCTACGCATGTACGCATCTAATGACGCATTAAAATATTGTATTTCAGCATTTCTGCTGTACATTTCACTGCAAGATAAAACAAAATTGGGTAGTTGAATAAAAAAAAAAGCTGACACAAACTGACTTTCATTAGCACCTAGGGTAACACTCCTTATTCATTCTGCCCTATGAACCTAAGACATAAGAAAAAAAGGGTTTTAATAATTATAAAACTAAGTTATTAATATTACCTATAGTATTACTATTTCTTTTACGATACCCTCGGCTCTGGAACTCTTGCTTATAAAAGAATAGCAGTTTCGGTAACTATTACTTCCTCTTAGAAAAGACGCCGCAACCCAAATATATCATTTTTTTTTCTTCCAAATTATCACTCGTCGAGGAAAAACGGTATATTAATGTTATAACAAAGATTTCATCTAATTATTACCTACACTTAAACGTACGATGCCGTGACGAACACACCGTTCTATATTGGCTCCATTATCCGTTTCTTTTTGGTGTATACCATGAATCCGAACTACAACAAAAACAATAATACTTCCACAAACAAAATTTTTCTCTTTCGCACAATATACTGATACACTTGACACTAACCAAATCAGTATTTTCTCGTCAATACATCTTTTAAAATAAATATTCTGTCATGCGATCTAAAAAAATACACGAATAGAACTGAAAAAGAAAGCTTTGTTTTTCATGCTGACCTTGCAAAGCTAAAATTCAACAAAAATTTTAGCACATTGGCCCCCAGATATGTGTATGTAGAATGCAGCCTTTTTTTTTACCCTTGCAATTCACTATATGGAAAATTTTTTTCATATTATTTGATTAAATTAATAGCAAAGTCTTCCCAATACAACTACCCTATGATCGTTACTACAATGTGATCTTCGTTTAAAATGTATATTTGTTTACAAGTTTATAATATATGGCTAATAAGAAATTGAATTAGTAAAAAGATTAAGTCATAACAATTTTGTAAGGGAATAATTCCGGTAATTAAAATGTATACGAAAAAATATTAATTAATTGGTTTTCACAACTACAACTCTTTTTACAATTGTTGAATTTAAGAAACGTCTGAAATTAATGACCAATGATATCTAAGTTTTTTGTTTCTATTAAAAAAAAAAAAAAGAGTTTTTTATCAAATAAAATTTCACAAAATTTTTTTTACTAGTTAACGTATACTACTCTTTAAAATTGTTCTTTTTTATTGTATTACCTACAACTTGTAAGATAGAACAAATTATATGAAAATACGAAACTATCAACGGAAGATTTCAAGTTTAAAGATTTGCCAACCCTTTGACTCTTATTAATGTTAAATTTAACCCTATCACAGTGTAAAAATGTGATAAAAACCTACAGTGAATATAATGTCTCATAGTTCGCAAAACGCTTTTCAAGCATGTAAAACATTAATGACCATAAACCTCACAGCATCATTACACAATTTTACCCTGGATTAACAATGATATAATAAAGGCACGACATCCCTTGACTAGGCCAAGTGGGCTGTCGTGGTAACCCGGTATAAAAAAAAAAAAAAATAAATAAAAATAAAGGCACGACAGCAACACTGCAGTACCTCCTCCAACTTTATTCAAATGAAGCATTATGGATGCCGCAAAAATATTGCATAAGACATCAATGGTATTAGAATACATTCTTAAATGCAAGGCATCCACACCTACTGTATAACACTACACATTAAAACTGCAACCAAGAAGTAAAGTAACCGACAACTCTCTAATGACTTTAATCAACACTTCCAAAAAACAATTCATTGCAATTCGTTCCAGATAACACATATATATATCAACCTTATTATAAACTCCAGTTACAACACGATAGAACAAAGTACGAGCATCATTCCTACCAAACTCAGCAAAAATCGTGACCATTAAGCTGCCATTTATAAATTGCCAATCATTCTACAATCATATCTATAGCATAACACTACCTTAAATAAATTTAACATGGAAGACTTGCAATAGCAACACCTCAAGAAGTAATAATTTAGAATATTAATTGTATAGATATATGTGTAAGACACAGTTTTTATGTCTTAATCTTTTAATTTAATACTATACATCACTAGAAATATATATACATATATATGTGCGTGTGTGTGTGTTATAAATATGTTGTATTTTAAGTACTTGACATTGTGTCGACCATTTTCGCTCTCATGAGGGCAGCAATCAGCTTAGGGGGGTTGTGTGACATCCCATATCATAAACGTACTATTTATAACTTTACAACACAGAGTTTCGTTTTAAAATGATATGAAGCCAAAGCTCAGCGATCTAGAAACATCGAGCGAGACACCTGCTTCTGCAATCGCGTGACAAATAACTTACTTGTCTTGAAACAAGCTGCCATCATAAAACTCAAACTACACGTGCAACCTCTGACAATCCTAGAATGTGGTCATTTAACAACATTAATTCGTAGTGGTACATCAAAAAATGTGGATAATGACAAATTTCAATATTCTTTACTGCATATACCCACAAAAAATATCATACACAATTTTGACAACAACTTGTACTTAATATAAGATCCAAGAGATCAGTAGTTTTAACCACCAATTACTCCGTTATTATCACACCATGACTGTACTCGAGTCAATTAAGAGTGATTAGATTAAGCTCCGATTAGTCGTTTGAATTCCCAACTTGACGCGTTTTTGTTAAAGGCAAGAGTATAAAAACTCCTTGCACATAACAGTTTTTGGCATTTCTCTTTCATCAAGTGCTTCAAAAAAACTATAAAGGTTGGAGAGTAAGTTTTGTTGCGTCTTCTAAGTGGATGTAAGACTTAGTTTAGTGATTAAGCTACATGTCAAAAGCGTGCATTTCAAGCAAATATAAGACTCAGTTTGGTGACTAAGCTGTGTGAGAAAAGCTCGATCAAGCCAGGCCACTGTAAGCTTGCCTAAAAATTGAATCAAGGAGGAACAAGAAAGAAAGGAACGTTGACTTGGATTTTAATGTTAAAAGCAGCAGCCTAATTATTATCATCGCCATAAGTACTCTCGTGTAGGATTAGAATCATTGTTTCCCTCAACGTTGTAAGATCTTATGACTGCGGTGGGTGAGCAGTGGTGAACCAACGATCATAGAAGTAAGTTAAGTTAAGAAAACTATAAATGATGTGATTATTGTAAATGCGAATCTAAAACTTAGTGATTTATACTTTTTGTAAAATCAACTATTTTTGGCTTTTCTTACTAAATTTACTTAATAATCATATGTGACATAACTTAGGTCTTTGCTTAAATTTACTTTCTTAGTTTAAAAATATTGAAATTTCTCAATTATATGAAACATTTGAAGATTCAATATACTAATTAATAGACACATAATTTTTATCTTCATGAATAAGCTGAATATCAAGAAATCTTTAAATAGACAACGTATGACAAATACTTTTACAAGGACGTGAGTTAAAAAGACGAATAAGATACGCTACTACCGTATGACATGAGACATAAACTCAAACAGGAGGTCAACGCCAACTTGGCGTATACCAATTGATACATATCGCTTGGTTAAACCTAACACTACAACGCTAAGTCAAAGATTTAAAAGAAAAGTACACTGTAAGTAGAAGCAAATAAGGCGTCTGGGCCAATGGCTGGTTCTTGACAAACCAAAATTAAACTTATTTGTTTGTAGAACAAATGTACGAGTTTCACCCTCTACTTTTATAAGTTCGGACGTAATACATGCACGAAAGTGAGTTAATGATTAAATGAGTTTATTGTTAATAAGTGCATAGTATACAGTACATCATTGCTAGTAAAAAGTATCCAGATATAAATATACGTTAGCTTCGACGTGGTCATACAGTTTTTCGACCAATCATCTACTGTCTCTGTACCAGTTTAACGTCAAACTTAATATGTTTCTCTTCTTTATCATGAGACGCGTTAGGGAGATTTTATTTTCAGTTATTGTCGCATGATGCTTTTTTACATTGTAGAATAGCGCCAAATTTTTGGATTTTTTTTAAAACACGTAAAATGGTAGGGATTTTAACTTGAACTTCAGCTACTTTACATAGTTTTGTAAGGACCTTTCGGTGCTAGTAGTCGCATCTCATGACGAATACATACACATTTATGTATCCTTACATACATAAAACACACTATAATGAATTGTTTTCAACGTCTTAAGGAACAACCCATGGAAAGCAGAAAAATATTTAATTTTGTATAAAAACCCATAACGAGCGTCTTGTTTTTATAGAGACTTTAATGTAATGTTCAGAGAATTATCGTCAAATGATGCGATCAGGTAAATGAGTTAAGAAAAACAAGGCAACAAATACCAAACTAAAGAAAAAAAATGCGGATCTTTGTGCTGAGCTAGAGAAGTTTAAAAAGGTGCAACAAAATGCGTCATCATTGGGTGAGCTTAAAATTACCGGTTTCTCAGTGGCTAAAAATGTATGAGAGCATTTTTTTTTTTACGCTTTCTCTGTTTGGCCTAATTTTATGGCATATCTGCCCAATGTCGTTGATTATTTTCATAATTTTGATGATTATATTTTCATTCATTTTTTTTTTTTTTAATATTAACTGACGTAGTGTTTTTATTTTTAGGCTTTATGTAAATCTATAAAACCTTCATTTTAAATAATTAACGAGCTTTTTACAAATGGTGTTTTTTGTAAGCAAATATTGTTTTATTAATATAAACACTAAACAACATAAATTCAAATGTTCTGTTAACATAAAACTGAAGAATGAATTAACAGTAGATGATATATTCTTATCTTGCTGTGAATGAAATTTTAACAATAAGCTTTTTATTTTTCATTTATTGGTCTATGTTGTGGTTGGTTTAGAAAATTGACCACATGGCACAACTTTAATTATTACATAACCTTTCACCGCAATAAGCAATGACAAAAATATTATGGATTACTGTATTGGTATGAGAGGTGGCTGGTTTGGATCTTCGACTACCCTCGGGCTTTAGCTCTTGGTCTACTAAAGAGTTTACCTATGATATGCTAAAATAATACATGACCTGATAAGTACTTACTTTATTTAATACTTATGCTACATACTCAACTAGTGACCTCCGTCTCCAAAACTTTGTAAGTTAAAAACTTTATATCTATTTTTAACATTTTTTAGAACAAAAAACATTTAACATTTTTTATCACCACAAGTATAATAATACTTATTGTCCTTTCTATTTTAAAGTCTTTTAAATGTAAGTGATTGCTGTCATCAGAGTTCTAATAAAAAGCTGATTGCTAACATTATCTCTTACTTCTATTGCAGGTAGCTTCAACTTTACTTTTGCGGCATCTAGCAGATCCTACTGAATTAAAGTAAAAAGCTTAGAGTTATTTATTGCCTTTGATTTTAATTTTTTAAAGATATAAGCTATTCTAAAACTATCTAAGAAGGGTCAAGAGCCAGTATGCAAAATGTTAACTAGATAAGCTAAGAAGTTTTCGTGGTTAGTGATTACAATAATTTTAGCGACTTTACTTTATATATTAGTAAGGATAACGATAAGGTTACAGGTTTTCTTAAGGCATATGCATTCAAGAACAATGAAAGTTTCATAAGATTCATAATTTCATGAGATGCGTTATAAACCAACATTGGCTATGTGCTGATGTGCGTGTCACTTGTCTTGCCTTGTTACTGCTTTGGCTTTTGGGTACCTAATTGGACTCTATTAAGCCACATTTTATGTTTGTTTTATGAGTATTTGATTTTGGTGAGTACCATTTTTTATTACTGACTGCAACGGCATGGTAAACACTTAAGCGCCAGAAGCTATCACAGTGATTATAAAAGATGTAAGGAAAAAGCCCCACAGAGGTGCCATGAGTGAGTAGTATAGCTAGGGTACATAGCCACTGTGGCCTCGTATCCCCCTACGGATACGGAGCCACTGTGGCTTTGTATCCCCCTAGGATACGGAGTCACTGTGGCTTCGTATCCCCATACGGACGCAGAGCCACTCTGGCCTCGTATCCCCCTACGGAGCTAGACAGGCACACCTACTAGCGCTGGATCGTGCTTGACTCGATGCGTCTTGCTCCACAATGCATAAATGGATGAGCTGCTTTATATGGCTCTAATTACGTATGACTCTGCTGGAGAAAATATCGAGCCACAAACACTGATATCAAGTGTAATGTAATATCATACTTTTTATCTCACTGGTGTGGACGTTATTCACTCACTTGCTAGTTTATACATAATATCGTTGACAAAAGATCTTCACAGCACGCGTACTTATGTTACTCGAAAGAGATAAAAGTATAAACGTGCTTAATGCGTCTTGCTCCACAATTCATATTATATGGATGAACTGAGATATAAGGCCCTATTTACTTAAAACACCACTGGAGAAAATTTCGAACCACAATGAGTCAACAAGAGCTCTCACATTGAGATACTCAAACGATACAATACTTTTTTCGTGGTAATTGTAACTGAAACATATAAAAAGTAAAACTCTATATCATGTAGCTCTCATATATTCTTAAAACATGTACCAAGAATATAGTCATGAGTAAAGTAATCTTTATGATATATAAAATATAATGATTTAATATCTTGTACACTTCTTATCTTCATGGAATATGTAACCTATACATATAAAAAAACAAGTTCTTTTGCAGCTCACACATATCCTTAAAATCCTAACACACATGGAGAGTTAAGGCATAAGAAAAATAATATAAGGGGTATGATTCCTTTGGAGAACGCAGATGATTTGCTACCTTTGGATGTTGCAAACCTCGAAAATAATGCGAGTGAGCCATCAAAAAGTTTTTAGTTCACGTTTTTAAATATTATATTCAAACATGCTTCAAATTTCTTGCTTAGTACCAGTGGCATAACGAAAAGTATTCGTTTCAGATACCAGTGTGCGTTATGCGCCGGGAAAACGGTGAGTGTTTTCCATTATTTTACTCTTAATTTTATTTATGTCATTGTCACCATTACTACCACCAACACTACTATCAATAACAATCCTTTTTTTTAAGGAAAGTTCATAATCCAATCTAAAGTATCTATATTTCAATGGTAAAGAGATTTTTGGTAAGCCACTCGCTAAAACACTAGGTTCCCGATCGTTTTCTCTTTTTTTTATATTTTCATCTATATCAATACTATCATAATCATTATCATCGTTTACATTTATATCGTTATCAACACTATCACCATCATCATCGTTTACCTTTTTATCGTTGTCAACACTATCATTATCATCATCGTTTACATGTTTTTCGATTTTAATGTTATTCATATTACTATCACTTTGGGCCCTATTGACACTCACAATTATTTTTTTTCTTAAAAAAAAACTCTGGTATCGGTAGATGATAAGCCAAAAATTGTATTACCACTTAAATATAAGGACTATGGAATAGATGATGAGTTTTTTTTAAGAAAAAAAATAATTGTGAGTGACAATAGGGCTCAAAGTGATAGTAATACGAATAACATTAAAATCGAAAAACATGTAAACGATGATGATTATGAGAGTGTTGACAACGATAAAAAGGTAAACGATGATGACGGTGATAGTGTTGATAACGATATAAATGTAAACGATGATGATGATTATGATAGTGTTGATATAGATGAAAATATAAAGAAAAGAGAATACGATCGGGAACCTAGTGTTTTAGTGAGTGGCTTACCAAAAATCTCTTTACCATTGAAATATAGATACTTTAAAATGGATCATGAACTTCCCTTTAAAAAAAGGATTCTTATTGATAGTAGTGTTGGTGGTAGTAATGGTGACAATGACATAAATAAAATTAAGAGTAAAATAGAAGAAAACAGTTATAATAATCATGATAGTGATAATAACGATGTGAGTGAAAGTGACTCTATTATTTCAGTTGGTGGTTTGTCAGTTCACTCACAACCATTGAAATATAGGTATTAAGGATTAAATAATGAGCTTTCTTAAAAAAAAGGAATGTGGTTAACGATAGTGTTGATGATAGTAATGGTGGTGCTGATTGTAAATCTCTAGTTTCAGTATGTGATTTATCAGACTAGTACAGTGGACCAGTCGATACGACAATTGATGTTAGTGATAACGAAGATTATCATAATAGTGGTAGTGACAGTGAATCAGTATTGAAACAAAAAATGTCGCTGATTCTGACTCTGACGAAACATTTAATGGTCTTAGTTTTTCGAAAGACGAATAAAGTGCACAGTTATTTTTATTACAAACGACCATGAAACCATTGATGATTGGACTTGTAAAAAAAAAGGAAATCTCGTGCAAGGATAAATATTCATCGTGTCAGCTTGAGTATTATGATTAAAATAGAAAGAAAGCACGAAAGTGGTGTTATTATAAAGTTTTGAATGGCCGGTTATGCAGTCTCTGCATTTAAATATTCGAATAAGTGGATCGCAATAATAGTCATCAACGTCATCATTATCATTATCATCATTGTATATGGTTATTAAATTATTTATTAAACTATTTCAATAATTTTTTTAAGTTATGTTTTAAAACTGTTCTAATAACTTTTTGTCAAAATTATTCTAAATATATAGAAAAACATATTCTATGTTTTATGGTAATTTCATTAATAAAGAAATATTTAAAAAGTATTTTGTCTAAAAGACATTTACTTTTATTAATTACTCATGCATACTTTGTTATTATTTAAAATAAACAAAATTTAAGACCATTGGAATCCTCAGTTGATATGAATACTTTATAAGGATAGCAATGCTTCATAAATATCTTTATTATTTCTGTAGTCAAAATAATTTATTTCTATTTTTAAGATTAACCATATGATTTATATTTTGTAAACCAAACTTAGAAACAAAATATGTATTATTAGTAAGTTCAATGGAAAAGAGACAATATTTTTTCTATAAACTAAATTCTTTTTTATTCCAAATAAAAATGATCTACAATTTGAATAGTAAACAATGTATTAGAATGAATAATATTTATCCATTATCCATAATATTCATCTGAAATGTCAATCTTGACATTATATGAAATGTCAATCTTACATGCATACAGTAGCATGCCTTATGATTAGCAAAAAATATTGATCCATCATACAAAGTGTTAAGCGCTAGACACCCAAAATCTTCGAGATTATAAATTAAGCTGAAAACCAATTTCATCAGTTTAATGATTTGTTAGCCAGTCTAAAACTTAAAAACTCACCATTCAGGCAAAATTCTAGCCAACCACTTAGTTTTTTCTAATCCTTCAACGTATACCTTATCACTTATGTTAATGACTGATTGTATTGTACGCTGCACTTTATCGTAAGATATTTTTCCCGATCTCCAAAGTACTCCATGAAAGTTAGTTTCCAACGATCATACTTGGACATGTTTGTCTTCGATAAAAATATCCATGGATAAGGAGGTTTAAAAAGAAATACTAATGGTTTCGCGTCGGTCTTCATGTCCAATATGGCTACCTCTTTGATAATGAAGATATTTTTTTTAATTTGGTAACCTTAAACATCGACTATAAATTTTCTTTTGTCACTAGTATTTGCAGTCGTTTTCAGATAACATATGAAACAACTTCTTTTCATTGGTGCAGGGCCCTCAATTTAATCTCTTTCTGTATTATAATGATCATAACAACGTAAGTGCTCTTTAATATTAAAGTCGTTTTTTAAGTTCTTACTTAGAGCTTCATATACAGTATTTATTTAAGCGCCATAGTATTTCAGACAAACCTTCTTTGGCAACATATGCAGATTCAAGGAGTTCACATGAGGTAACATGTCATTGATGGCAGCCATCACGTTACTGACTAAAATCATTCATTTGCGAGTATATATAAACAATGGCGACAGAGAATACAGTGCTATAGGAACAGTGGAGAAGGGTACATTTACAAATTAGCACCATACACCTTCCCCACTATTAATACTGTTGATGTTATGACGAACACTTTTCATGTCTTATGGAGCTGGCTAGCTCAGCTTAGAGGGTGCAAAAGAGAAGAGTCTTCAGCCAATGAGAATTTACCATATGTAGTATAGGATTGTAGACACAAGCAGTAGATGGCATACATATATTTTGCATGTATGTAGATGTACTATGATAACTCCCATTGACTGGACTATCTCTTTTACGCCCTCTGCTGAGTTTGCCAACTCACTAGTCTGATATGCGTAAATATGAAACCCACGTCATATCATGAACCGTTCAGTTTCTTGAAAATTATCAAAGAGAATTAGACTTATCTACTAAAAAAGTGAATTATGTTTATTGCTTAGTATTTAAAAGATGAGAGAATAAGTATACATAAATCATTTCAAGAAGTTATCGAAACTGAGAGTAATATATACACAAATTAAATTTTAAGTTATTGCTACACAGTTCTTCAAAATGCTAATACTTTTTGCAAACGTCAAGATGTAACAATATCAGATAAACAGAAATTTCAAGCTGCTGTGGCTCTGATTAAAACGCTGATGCAATGACTTTACGATCAATTAGAAATAATAGAAGCGGTCAAATTATTTGAGAATGACCCTGATTTTTTTTAACACTCTTAGCTAGTAAAAAGTGATTACCATAAAGTAACGAATTGATAACAATTTGTTAAGCGAATAAAACAAACTCTGGACGAACATCAAGCGTTAAAAGTGAATACAGTGCTCGCTGCTGAGTGTGTAAAAGTAAAAGATGAAATGACATTGTTGATATTAAATATTTTAATTCAAAGTGCCAAGCTATTTTTCAAACAACTGATTTGTATAAATGGTTAATGATGTATGTACAACAACCAATTGAAAAAGATATGGAAGATTTTCAAGACAAAGAATCGGGTTGGTCATTACGTTCTATACTGAATTTAGTCGTAAACATTAATAAAACTAATCTTATGCGTAGCACTAGTCAGTCCAAGCAAGTGCCGCGGCTGAGTTGAACGCTTCACTCAGTTCGCACCTGTACATAGTATTCCAATTGATTGAAAATAAATGTTGCTGTTAATTTACAATTACAAGTCTCGCGTTAATCCTTTTCCCTGTATCTGTCTTCGACGTTGTCAGGGCTTTAGCTCGCGACGGTAATGGCCCTTCCACGAACATTTTTGGTAGCAGAGCGTAGTTCTTTGGAACAAAAAGTCGAGGAAGTTTGAAATCGGAGGTACACGAATTTCTGTGTTGCCAAAGGTAGTGCTGTGTGGGTGAGTGTCGATCAAGCTTAAGAGTTTTGAGTTTTGGTTAAGTGTTCTTCGGCTGTGAGTACAAGCAGTTTACCCACGTCTAGGATTTGGCCAAGGCGGGCGGGTTTGTTTATCACCTTGAATTTATACACACTACTGCACAGAGTTTAGGCATGTCGCTAACGCTAGATCGATTGGGTGTCCGCCAGCAAGAGTTGTTCGGTAGAGTATCTCGAGCGTACGATAATCTACTCAAACTTGGACAGAACAATATTACGCGACAAGCTATAGAAAATCGCCTTGATAAGTTACGTGTTAACTGGAATGAGTTCCTGCAGAATCACTTGCAGATTCTGGCGCTGTGCACGGGTGATACAGCAGCGATTGATTACTTCAAGTCAGATTGCTATGGCCTTGCGAAGGAGGGTAACTTGAAATCAGCATCAGGTATGTCTATAGAGCTACAAAAGCTACTTCCAGATCCAGTGCCGCAACCTTCTCCAATCGCTGTTCCTGTAGTACCAAGAAGTTTGCCTGCCGTACCGCTGCCAACATTTTCGGGCAACTTCTGCGACTGGCTCGAATTCAAAGACTTGTTTCCAGCCATTGTGTTACGCGAGTCTCGCATAAGCAATGTTGAAAAATCGCAACAGCTGAAAACTCACGTACAGGGTGAGGCTGTCGAAATGTTGCTAACCGTGCAAGTAATCGATGCCAATTTCTAGTTGCATGGAGAATGCTTGAGGATCATTACACTAACACAAAATGCCTGGTAGCAGCAATAACTCGTGATCTTCTTTCAGTGCCAGCTGTAACTGCGGAATCAGCGCACGACTTTAAGGCATTGCTCAGTGGCACTGTTAATGCCTTAGCAGCACTCAAACAACTTAAACGACCCACAGCTCAATGGGACGACCTGGTGGTCGCTCTCACTGTCCAGAAGCTCAATGCTCAAACTTTTAGAGAGTGGGAATCTACACTCAGCAACACCACCGAGCCACCAACATTTGCTACGCTCAAGCTCTTTATTGAGCAACGTATCTCGATGCTCGAGATTGTCGCATCTTCAATAGACAAGCATAACCGCAAGAAGGACAAGGGAGCTAGCAGCTCAACCTTCACGCACACTACAATTATGGAGAAGTGCCGCTTATGCCAAGGCAAACACTTCATCCTGCGCTGCGTTGAATTCAAGGCTAAAGAACCTTAAGAACGCAAACAGGTAGTTAAAGCGAAGGGCCTTTGCTACAATGGCCTCGGGGCGCACAAGCTTGATAACTCGAAATCGCTCAAGCGTTACCAAACTTGCAATGGCAAGCATCATTTAATGCTATATGGTAATCTTTCAACTGCAACGCATCTCGCAACTTTAGCTTGGCCTGCAACCCTCGCTAAAGGTAATCGTTTATCATGCAACTGGAGTGCATCTTCAGGTAACACTACACTTTTATCTACTGCTCTGGTAAAAACGCAAGGTCCTGATGGACGTACGCAGGTAGCACGTGCTATGCTCGATAATTGCTCACAGCAATCTTTTGTTGCAAAAAGCTTAATCAAAAAGCTTGAACTAACGTACCAAGCAACAACTCGCGAGATCACTGGTGTCGGTGGCGCCAAGGGTCCACAAGTGCATGGACAAGCTCGACTGACCATTACATCCATCATCAGCGAGAAATCAACACTCACTTTTAACGCACTGATTCTCTCGTTGATCAGTAATTATAGACCTGGTGTACACGAGCTGTCAAGCGACTGGAGATACCTGCAAGGTTCAAATTTGGCTGACGACTTTCGGGAAAGCCCGTCGGAAATCGAAATACTGCTGGGTGCTGACATACTTCCTCGAATATTACAAGAAGGTCTACGCATCGAAATGACAGGGACACCTATGGCGCAGTGTATTGTTTTTGGCTGGACGCTGTCTGGTCCATTGCATATCTAAGTAGTAGTGCCATCATCGGAAGAATAATTGTTAGTGTTGTGAAAATGTCTAACAAGCAAGTGTATTATTGTGACTCTTACTATGTATTCCGATTTCGCCTTGCTCAATCATAATAGGCGGACGGCATGTTCAGTTTTTAAAGTGAACTTGTGCTTAAATGTACTGTACATTTTATTGCTATGCGAAATTTCTGTAATATTTAAATGTCTGTTACTTCTTCACGAGCTTCCTAGAATTAAATATCTTATGTTTCATACGTTACTACTTGGATTAAAACAATACTCTAGAGACTGTGCTACTTTCATACTTTTCTATGTTATAATATATTCAATAGTTGTTATCTGCAAAACGAAATATTCGCGAACATTTACATATAAGCATATAAATACACCGTGCTCTGCATAGCACTAGTCAGTCCAAGCAAGTGCCGCGGCTGAGTTGAACGCTTCACTCAGTTCGCACCTGTACATAGCATTCCAACTGATTGAAAATAAATGTTGCTGTGAATTTACAATTAAAAGTCTCGCGTTAATCCTTTTTCCTGTATCTGTCTTCGACATGGTCTGGGCTTTAGCTCGCGATGGTAACGGCCCTGCCACGAACAGTAAGAGTATTAATAAATGTAAAATTACACTTTCTAAAAACAATAATTATGAAGACATACTTAAATTTAAAAACTTTACTTATAAAAATCGTGTACCATATGACAGAATCGTGAAGAAGATGGAGCACCTGCTATGTGATTTGTAAAGAGTTTACATGCTTTATCATTTCAATTGCAGTACTTATACGATTATCCATGCAAAATAATAAATTTGATAACTTACAAACACGATGAATTTGGTAATGCCCTGCTGTGTCATATTTGTAATGAGTCTTTCAGATCAAAAGAGGAGAATGTTTAAGATCATTGTCACTTTACTGTAAAGTAAATATCAAACAATGAAATATTACTTTATAGTACTATTTGTATTATGTAGACACTTTATTATGTATAAAATACATTTCAGGTATCGAGGTCCTGCACACAATAAGTGTAACCTAAATTACAAAGACTCAAGAATAATACCTATAATCTTCCATAACTTAAGTGGTCATGATTCACATTTGTTCATAAGAGAACTTTTAATGAGCTTTCCAGGCCAGGTGCAACTTCTCACACGAACAAAAGAAAAATACATATCTTTCACTAAGTATGTTGAAGGGACCAACATAAATCTTCGTTTTGTCGACTTTTTTCAATTCATGGGTTCTTCCTTGGATAAATTATCATCATATCTGGATAGTTTTAAAATGTTAAAAAGAACTTTTCATGAACGATGATAAATAAAGTACTAAGAAAATAGGATTAGTAAAGAGGAAAAGTGTATTTCCTTACGACTATGTTTCTTCATTTAAAAAGCTCCAAGAAAACAGTCTTCCCTCAAAAAATGATTTTTATAGCAGTTTATTCAAAGCTCATATTTCTGATCAAGAGTATGAACATGCCAGAAATGTATGGAACACATTTAATATTAAGACAATCGGACAATATTCTGATTTATATTTGAAGACAGATGTTTTGCTTCTTGCAGAAGTGTTTGAAAATTTTTAAAACAAACGTCTTGAAGCATATGAATTGGACCCAGCTCATTATCATACTTTACCTGGGTTAACCTGGGATGCAATGTTAAAATATATAAAGGTAGAGATTGTGCTTTTAAATACATAATTTTTTATTGATAAATCTTATAAATTTTGACATTTTTCAGATTCAATGGAAATTGTTAACAGATATTGATATGTTAATGTTTATTAAACGTGGTATACGAGAAGGCATTAGTCAATGTAGCAATCGTTATGCCAAAGCTAATAATCAGTGTATGAATGAAGGTTATCAACCTAATGAAGATGAGAAATATCTTATGTATTATGACATCAATAATTTCAATATTAATCAATAATTGACAATAATAATGTGGGTGAGCTATACGACACAACCATCACCATATAGTGTTTTAAATGGACACAAAATATGAAACCGGTGGAAATCACGAACGTGAAAGATGATCCTAAAATTGGTTACATTCTCGAAGTAGATCTTGAGTATCTAGAAACGCTACACAATGCACATAAGGACTTGCCATTTTGCGCTAAACATAAAACATCTGCGGGATCCACACAGAAAGAACTAATGACTTCTTTATACGACAAAAATTGCTACGTCATACATTATCGAGCACTTAAACAAGCATTAATGCATGGTCTCTACTTGAAAAAAATTCATTGAGTATTGGAATTTAAACAAAGCACATGGTTAAAGAAGTACATAGACTTAAATAGTTTAAAGCGCCAAAATGTGAAAAACGAATTCGAGAAGATGTTGTTCAAACTGTTTTACAACGCAGTTTATGGAAAGACGATGAAAAATGAGCCAAAACATGTTGATGTAAAACTTGTTAATGAGTGGGAAGCAGGATATGGTGCAGAAGCACTTATTGCTAGACCAAACTTTCATAGTTGTGATATCTTTGACAATCAGCTTGTTATAATATAGTTATTACGTACTGAAATCTGCATTAAAAAACCTATGTTTGTTGGATTATGTGTCTTAGATTTATCAAAAATACGTGTTTATAGATTTCATTATGACTTTATAAAAAATTATGTAGGGGATCAATCTAAACTACTTTATACTGATACTGATAGTCTTTTATATGAAATAACTAACACCAATATGTATAAACTCATGAGTAATAATCTTGAAGAATTTGATACATTGGATTATGCTAAAAACAATTCATTCAACATTGAACGAGGCAATGCTAAAATTGTTGGCCTCATGGAAGATGAATGTGATAGAGATATCATATGAGAATTCGTGGGATTGAGGAGCAAGATGTATAGTATAAAAATACAAAATCAAAAGTCATTAAAAAAAACAAAAGGTGTAAAAAACAATGTGGTACAGGCTACAATCACTTTTGATGATTACATTAAATGTCGATGTAAAATACAAGCATCTCTCGAAAGTAGAAAATTATCAGATCACGTCATCATCAACTCTACTCAGAATAAGAAAATAAAATAACTTTGAGTGCGTATGACGATAAGCGTTATCTACAGTATAGTCAAACAGATACCCTACCCTGGAGCCACTATAGCATCATCCCAAAACTTATCAATGAAGATAAAGCCACCTATCAGAGGAGCGAACCTGGAGGGGAACCTACCAATTAACAAGTCGAATTTCTGTCAATCAAAGGGGGAAGAGCCATATATGAGGAGCTGCAACAACCAACTGAGTTTAATCTGTCGACAACTCCAAAGAGGATTAACATTTAAAATTTTACAAACAAGACAGTGCGTTCTAGTAGTATAGCACTCCTATAACTTTGAAGGTTGTGACACCATCTTGAATAAAAAGCCTAAATCAACTAAAGGTTAGTAAAAAATTCAATATATCTTTTTTTGTTAAATTAATGCATGCCCTGATAATTCCTAAAACGCTTCAAGCTGCACAGTTAATACACTATCCATTAATTTTTTTATTTTGCACAAGCTTTTAAATATTTTGTTTTGTGTTACAGATGAATCTTGATAAATTGAATCGTATTGCGAGTGGTCAATATCTCCCCACTGAAAAACTGAGAGAAGTTGAAAATGATCGCGTTTTCATGCTCACAAAACTGAAGAAAGTCAATATGCAGTATGGGATGAAGATTGTTGCCGAATTGGACGACGAATTCCAAATGTTTTTTCCAAAAATGATTGCAGCTGCGTTACTAGAAGATGAAAATAATTTAATGAAATTGCAAGGACATACGAATAAAATGCAATTATTTATGTGTGTTAAGGAAAGTAAAGTAATATTTTTATATGCATAATTATTTAATAATTTTAGTGTAAAATAAAAGACAAGTTTAATGTCAATTTGTGGATTTTATTTATTTACTTTGGATACACTCAACACTAATAATTTTAATTCTCTGCAAATTTTTTTTATTAACATCAAGTTTTGAAAAAACGCAGCATAAATCTTTTTCATCAATCTTAGTATTATGAATTTTGTCGAAACCCAACCATTCAACAAGAAGACAATTTTTTCGACGACTTATAATTTTTTTGACACGATAAGTATCTGGGTATTTGATTTTCTGGAGTTCCTGTTCATAAAAACCTCCAGAGATTGGTTGCTCTTGATAATCTTTTAAATGGTAAGTTGGTGGGCTAGTAGGAGCTACTTGTGCTATTGTGAAAATTTCAGTAAACCAGTTTGGTGTATATCCTTTTTCAAACATTTGCTTGATATTGCTCACTCGTACTTTCTCACCCAACTTAAAATTAGGTTTTTTCCTTTCTCATGTTTTTTTAGATATAAAAATTTTAATAACATTATTAAAATTAGCAGCTGATACATCCTTAGATTTCATAGCTATCGTTCGGTGCTTGCTATCATTGTAGTCTGCCAATAAATTAGGTAAAATATCAATCCACTTATAGATACCTTGTAAACTGAATTTTCTCCACATAGCATGCTTCAGTGTTCGATTAAATCGCTCACATAGAGATGCTTTGAGATTGCTATAAGAAAAGTACAAATTAATTTTGTATTTTTGCATGGGACTTTGAAAATTTGCATTGTAAAACTCTTTACCACGATCTGTTTGTAAATTAGTTGGAACTCTCCCCTCTGTTCATATTGAATTCATAGCTGCAGTCACATCTTGACCACTTTTATTCCTTACAGGCACAGCCCATGCAAACTTTGAAAATACATTAATAATCGTAAGCATATATTTATAACCTTTATTTTCTCCTGCATAAGGTATCATCTCTACAAGATCAGCTTGCCATGTTTCATCCAAGCCACGGACATCAAACTCTCGACGGAGATAGTTGCGTCTGTCAGGTTTATGAAGTTCTTTTACTACTTCTTTCATCTCTCCTGAATGTCTTCTCAAGTTGTATTAGATGTTTGCGCCACAATCTCCTTAACAGTGTGTATTTTACGCTGCAAATTTAGTACTATTTCTGCAAATACATCACTCAAATTGCTCAATAGTAGACTTATTTTCTCTTGTTTCTCTAAAATGTAACTTTTTTCCTTCTGTAAAGTAGTGAGATTAACAGCATCGTAAGGTTGAACAGCTGATTCAACATTGCACAATTTTTTATTTTCCAAATCAAATTGACCATCTGTGGTGAGCTCATACCCCAATCCTCGAGGACCTCGACTACCACTTTTCGACTTAGCTAATCCACGTCTGAATACGTCGATGTTCATTTTGATACTGAAGTCGAATTGATAACCAAGCTCAATATATAATATAAGCTTTACGAAGCTCCTTAACAATTACATTTATTTCATTTATATGACTAAGATTACCAGCTGACTTTTCTGCCACTAGTAATCTAAGTCGATTGACTAGTTCGTTAGGGTCGTCCCAATAAACGTAGTCCATTTGCGTGTTGAGCTTAGCAATTTATAACGAATGTGGGTACCTTACTTCTTCACTTGTGTGAGATTGAATCAAGGGGCAATAATTTTATTAAATTTGTTACTGTTGTATGGGCGAATCATCTCATTTTTGTCAAATTTTCTTTTATGCGCACTTGAAGTTTTGAGCTGAATTATCTGGTGTCATGTGCTTTTTATTAAGATGTTTTTTTATGGGTAACTTCATTAATCCATTAGTCGTTGGGTACTTCAGATGTTTTATGTGAATTTGACTTTTTTGGAAATGTATGGGTGAATCACCAAGTATACATCGTCCATCTCTTTCTTTTCTAAACCCATACATTCGATCCAATTCCGGCTCATTTCTATCAGGAGTTTGTAAGTATGGGTTCATAGATAAATTTTTATCGATATCATGCGCTGAATCATCATCACTTTTTTCAACAACGGTATCATAGGTTTTGAAAGTATCATCCAACGAAAAAGTATCATCTTCATCATTACTATTATTATTTGCTGACTGGAACGTTAATGTGTCAAAATTTTTAATTTTTTGCTTAAGAGGCTTTAACAGTTCTCTAGGTAGAGATTTAAAGGTAAGTGAAAGGTTTTTTTTCTCTCTTTGGCATAGATGATCGCTTCTCGGCCTCTGGCTAAGATCAAAGGATCTTGCTTGGGGGTTGGGGCGAAAGCATGACGGTGGGCCGCCCGCTGCTCCCATCCATCCCCCCTGTTTGACACAAGCACGGTGCTTCGCGCTCAAGCTTCATATCATATCGGTATTGGTTAGGTTAGGTTAGCATTGGAGTGGGGGTGATGGGCGGCTTATCGTCGAGCAAAAACATAATAATATCTGATTTTATCAGCTTGATGTCTGATACAGTTTTCTCTGTCTGACTTTAATAATCAATGCTTACGTCTAACAGCTTCTCTTGCTTTTTTAACTTGACGAAGAATGTGTTTTTCTTTACGAAAATCGTCCATGTTGTCCGCTTGACAGTTAACAATAGACTAATACACACTTAATCAGCATGAGTAAGATTTATAGCAAAAGCATCAAAACCTCTTCTGTATTTTCCATCATTCACATCTCTTTTCTTATCTATTACAAAAAACGCATGTTTTTCAACTTCCCAACAGTTTACACATAATTTTTTTAATTAATTATACATCATGTCGGTATTAACATGATCATTATAGATGTGCTTCAAATTCATATTATCTTGCCGAAACATCATTCAGAGATTTTAATTATCTCTGACCCAATGCTTTGGAACTTTAGCGTATGATTGACAAGAATAAAAGCAATCAATACTTTTGCGACGTCCCATGCAGGAAAAGGCTTTCACATTATCTTGTTTTTCACAGGCAATGTTGTCAAATATCATTATGGAGTTGAGTAGTGCCTTATCGGGAGATGTGACTGATTCATGATAAGTAAATGAAAAATACTTTACACTATTTATAGGCTCCAATAGTTGTTTTAGAAACTTATACTTTGGCTAAATCAGCGATTTTGAGTATGGATAAACGTTTTCAAATCTCAATCGGTTGGGATGAGTAATTGAAGCAAGTAAACTGTTTGTTTTACTACAGTTTGATAGACCACAAGGAACAGCTCTTATAGTATCGGGTAGCATATCAACATGGCGTCTCATTTTTTTATCTTGCTTAACGATTTCGTCAAAATTTACGACAGAAAGTTTAATATTCTGTTCCATGAAGCTCATGTTTGCTGTATGTTCACTCAACTAAAACTGAAATATAATACTAGGAATAATATGCCTTTATACTTTTAAGCTCATGCATCATCGTATTTTCAAATCTTGCTAATCAGTTAGTTAAAATTAATGATAGGAAGCTTAATTTTATGTTTTCCGGGGCTCGCGTTGACTGAATACTGACTCAGTTGAAATATGGAATTATAAATAGTGCTCTACTCATATTTTCAAGCTCATTCATGATTAGGTACTTGAAAAGTGATGATTATTTATAATCGCAAAGGCTGTAGAGTTATAAACACACTTATCAACAAACTGCCTGTAGATCTGCACATACCAGGATATAAGTATTGCGGACCAGGAACTAAATTAGCCAAGAGATTAGCTCGTAGGGATCCAGGTATAAACCCATTAGATAAAGCTTGTAAGCAACACGATATAACCTTTTCTCAGAATAGAAAAAACATCGCGGCAAGAAACACTGCTAACAAGATTCTCGCTGAACAGGCGTGGCAAAGATTCAAAGCCAAAGACGCTAGTGTAGGGAAAAAACTGCTGCTTTTACCATCACCAACGCTATGAAATTGAAATCCAAACTTGGCATGGGATCGTTTTGTAATACAAGTTTTAGTAAAGTAAGTAAGAATAAAATAAAGAAGAAGAAGAGAATCACTTTAAAAAGCTTGATTCGAAGTGCCTCGGAGTCTATGGTTCTAAGTAGTTGTGCTCGGAAAGTTATTAGTTAAGCGTTAAAGGGAGCACAGGAGGCTGTAAAAAAAGTTGGTGGCAAGAAGAATATTGTAATGCCTCATGTATTGCCTACACCATGAAAAATTGGTGGCTTCTTACCATCTCTTATTGCTGCGTTTGCTGGCTTGAATGCTTTAGGTGCGCTTACTAATGGTGTAACTGGAGTTATCAAGGCTATTAATGATACTAAAGTTGCTCGAAAACAGCTCGATGAAAGTAAAAGGCATAATAAAGAAATGGAAGCTCTCTCACTTGGAAATGAGCTCTTTTTTAAACCTTATAAAAACGGCTTAGGACTCCATTTAAAACCTGGAAAAGGGTTGAAAGATTAAAAAAAAAAAATAATATCCTATGTAAAACTCCCTTACCAAGCTCTCACAGACTATGATCTCATCAAGTATGCAAAAATTTTGAAAATATAACATTTTCCTGGAGCTTTTATGAGAAATGCTTTGCCAGCCGATGGCCCACGTTTTTATGAATTAGCAATAGTCAATCTTGATGATAAAGATGGTCCTGGTGCTCACTGGGTTGCCTATAGAAAACGAGGCAATAACGTGACGTATTTTGACAGTTTTGGTGACCTGCGGCCACCAATTGATCTAATGCTATATCTTGGTGTTATTAATGTCAAATATAATTATCACGGATACCAAGATTTTGGTACATACAATTGCGGCCATCTTTGCTTAAGCTTTCTTTGTAAAAAAATCTATTGTCAGCCTATATAAACGTATCTCAATACTCCAGTAACATTAGTCATTGAAAAACTGCCATTGGAGAATCATTCACATTAAGTTTATCAGGAACATCATCTATTCTCGAAGCGCAATATTTTCCACTAATCGAGTTGTCATCAGCACATAACTAAGTCCTTGGTCTAGTAGAACTTTTAACTTTCAATTCAATTTCAAATATTGATGAAGGTAATAATAAATCTTACGTAGGCGATCAAGTGGTTGTTTTTCTAACTGGCACCTACGAAATTGAAGATATTCAGCCATTTCTGATCGATGTATTACAACCTGACGATATAGCTATTTGCATCAAACCAAACAATAATACTCTTCGCAGCGTAATAACGTGTAGTCATACTATTGATTTCAGACCAAAAGATTCTATAGGCCGTCTTTTAGACTTTACTGAAAGAGTTCTTATAGATACCACTACTCATAACTCAGATTTCCCTGATGCTATTCTCAAGGTTAATACATTGAGAGTTGACTGCAATATTTGCTGTCTGCAAAAAAAAAAAAAAACACCGAGATGGAAGAGATTCTCAGCATTCAGTCAGGTGTCGTATTCGATGAGTCGGTTGCACACTACGAGATTCATGCACATCGACCTAACATTGCATCAGCATTTCATAACAGTGATGTGATTCGAATCTTGATTCAACATCAAGTTTTATGTCTCTTACCTTCTCAAATTTTCCCACGCATTGCTGGACGTATAACAAATGAAGAAGATGGTGCTTTGTTAAGAACAACACTAGTTAACAACACCATCTGCCATATGTTTGAAGAAATACGATATGAACTAAATGGTATAGAAATCGACAAGTGTAAAAATGTTGGATGAACAACTGTAATGAAATAATGGATATCTTTCTCTCTCAGTCAGAGTATAATGCTTGAAAATGCTGGTTGGATTGACAATGACGAGAAAAAATCTATTATTAATGATCATTCTTATTTTGAAGTGTCAATACCTTTGAGTATGATATTTGGTTTTGATGAGGACTATCGCAAAGTTGTGGTTAATGCAAAACATGAAGTAATTCTCACAAGATCAAGAGCTGATGTTAGTGCCTTTATACAAGTAGCTAACAATCAAAATTTCAAAAATTATAAGCTTACATTGACTCAGATTGAGTGGCTTGTGCGTTACGTAACCGCATCAGATAGACGAAAAACTCGTTTGCTCGATATTATTGCAAAAGCTAAGCCTAATTCTATGAGTTTCCGCAATTGGAAGTTGTAGGAGTACCCTTTATTACCAAAAACTTCGAGACATGTTTAGACTGTCAAAACGTCCAATCAGTTGGAAAAGCCTCGTTTTGTCATTTTGGGCTTTCAAAAGAAACGAAAAAATGAGCCTGCTTCTAATGCCAGTCTCTTTGATCATTGTAATATCAGCAATGTGAATTCTTTCTTAAACTCACACTATTATTCTTATGAAAATCTTAATCCTAATATTAATAAAAATCAGTTTCCAATAGTATACGATATTTATAAGACTTTTTAAGCAGCTTCTTACGGGAGAGAACCAGAACCTATGTTGAATCAAACAGATTTCATCACACGCATGCCTCTCATTGTAATTGACTTTTCTATGCAAAATGAAGCTTTGAAAAGCACGCTAGTGGACGTACGCTTGGAGTTTGAAGCACGAGAGAATTTCCCGGAAAATGTATCTGCTTACTGTCTTATTCTACATGATCGTATCGTAGAGTACAATCCTATCAGTGGTGACGTAAGAGAACTTGTTTAATCACGTCTATAAAATTAAATATTCGCAGTCTTTAACATGATAGAGTACGTGGTAGATATGCAGGGCTTTAAGAAACCTGGCAATGATTACGTGCTTAAAGAGTTGGCGATTTTTTCACTCTATGGGTATGATGAGCCACGAGTATTTCTCTTCGAGCCACCACTCCCTTGGCGCAGACTCAATGATAAATACAAACGTGAGAATTTGTGGCTTGAGCTGGCCTATCATGTATTAGGTTGAATATCAGATGATATTAACTACATGGAAATTGGTAATGTGCTTCGTGAAAATCTTAAAGATGCAAAAAAGATTTTTGCAATTGGAGATTTGAAAAAAAAGTGGCTTGAAAGGTTTAATTTGCAAGTTATTAATATGACTGATAACCCACCATTTAAGCTTTTAACATTGGCTACTGTATGCCCCCACCATAATGGTGCATATAGATCCATGTGTGCTGTCCACAATGTAAATCGAATAAAAAAATTCTACTTCCGAATGGAGTGGGAAGATGTCACTGACTCTGACGAAGAGGTGAAATCACAAAACCATGATAGAAATTTGCTTTCTTGCAAATAAATAAAATTGTATAAACCGGAGAAAAGCAGAAAGAGTTGTCATACTAAAGACGATGAAGATAGCCGGAAACTTCTTTTAGAGAAGCACATTGAGGCGTCTCAGCCAAAAGTCAAAATGGAATTATTACTCTGAAAGTATTCGCTTATGTCCCAAAAAAAAGGATATGGAATAATTGAAAACACGTACTATTATTTTGTAAAATAATTGGCCCTAACGAAAGCCATCAATTTTTTTTATATCCATTCAAATTTTTAATAAATGTATTACATTTAACGATTTCATTATTATTCAAGTAACCTTTTCTTATGCTATCCTTACGACTGGAACCTACGAATTAACTATTACTATACGCAGAAAATTTATTTAGTAAATGAATAGTAAACAGTTATTAATTATATCAACAGCAATTTTTTGCAAATAGTAGAACATTCAGAGATCACAGTATCGAGTCGAGCACATTTATTTTTTTATTTCTTTCGAGTAACTTAAGTACACGTGCAATGGACATCTTTCGTCAACAATGATGTGTATAAATTAGCAAGTTAGTGAATCACGTCCACACCAGTGAGATCAAAAGTATGACATTACATTACACTTGATATCTACGTTTGTGGCTCAATATTTTCTCCAGCAGAGTCATACGTAAATAGAGTCATATTACGCAGCTCATCTATATATCCATTCTGGAGCAAGACACATCGAGTCGAGCACGGTCCGGCACTAGTAGATACGCCTGACAGGCTCCGTAGGGGGATATGAGGCCACAGTGGCTCCGTAGCCGCAGGGGGATACGAG
Organism: Copidosoma floridanum; assembly: GCF_000648655.2. The sequence goes on along the minus strand of NW_019384291.1, from coordinate 672,054 downwards.
GCCAGGTGGCCTCATATCATCCTAGCTATACTACTCAAATATGTGAAGCAAAGTCGGTAAGACCGTTGTAATCGCTAACCACGGAAACTACTGAACGTATTTTGCTGAAATTTTGCATACTGCTTCTTAAAAATTCTGAGATGGTTTTTGCATAGTTCTTTAAAAAAAAAACTTAATACTAATAGCAATAAACAAGCTCAAAGTTTTTCTAAAATAAGCAAGCTTTGCGATTCATTTCAGTAGGATCCACTAGGTGGCATCAAGGTAGAATTGAAGCCACCCGCGATCAGAGACAGTTAAGACTGGTTATGACATACCTAATGATGATTGCCGTAATTATTCATCGGCTGTACACTAAGAACAAAGTTGTTAGTCATACAGCTGGGCATCTCGGCTACTGATAAAACTTTTCTTTCATGGGTAAGCGAAACAAATCTTTTTTCACCCTGGATTGCCAAGATAACCGAGTGCCGTGGTAAAATAGGCAGTCAAAATGTCGTCTTCAGCGGAACACCAGAAGAAGTGTCCAGCTAGAGCACAACTTGCTCTAACACTTCAGAGCTTTGTGGCCGTTCAACCATCTAGCCTGGTGCCATCAGAGAATTTTCTTCTTTATATGCAAGCATTGCGAGCCAGGAAAAACAGCCCTGAAGAGTACGGGCAGCCACATCGGCTTTCTATTAAGTGGTCATCCCAAGGGCACATCTTACAGAAAAGGTATTCTCCAGGCTCATTCTTTCAACTAACGATGACCAGTTGGTCAGTGGCGTACCTCCCTTCGTCATGGTCTCCATACACAGAGTCTTCGAGGGTAAGAGTCAAGCTACCTACAATCAGCTCTCCATCGTTAAGAATAATAAGAAAGAATAACAGCAAATTTCATGACTCACCTTCTTCAGCGCCATTATAAGTATTTTGATCTCTACTTAACCATCAATCTCATCGGTTCTTTTAAGGGCTATCTTAGTTCAAACTACCTTGCCAACAAATACATTTTTACTACTATTTTTAAAACTGATTCGTCGACTAAAAGACTATGTACAGTTGGCCACTATTAAACCAATTACCCTCTTGACTTAAAGCATCCAACCAAGAATCACCGATCTTCTCCAAGGTCTCCACTGGAAGAACCTAACAGCTATGAAGGAAAAAGAAACTTGAGCCTACGGGACAGTCTCCAACGAGTAAGCATCACGAACCAATCCCTCCACCTTTCATTACCAAAACAACTGAGTGTGCAAAAAAAGAAGGTGCTTTAGACACCAACGTCTTTGACATTGTACCAGGTGACGTTGGGAACGAGCTCTACAACAAGCTCCAAAGCATTAAACGTTGTAGTCTTCCTTCGGATCAGTGTGGTGCTACTATAACAGGCCAGAGAAGATCACCCTAAGGTATACAGGCAATTACGTTTGCTAGAAACTTTATTAAAGATGAGTTTATTTGAGAAACTAACTGGTCCTTTTGAGGGTCATTTAAAGTCAAACTACCTTGCCAATAAATATATTACAACCTAATGAAGTTGAAAAAAATAGGCCTTAGGGCTCACAAAAGTCTTAATTATGCCAAAAGTCGTGAGGAGTCGAATTTGAAGAAAAACTTGAAATGCATCTAATCGATTTAATTTTAGGCATCAAGAAAATGGCGCTAAACTTTTATTGAGATTCAAGTAGCATCGAAATTATTAAATAAAGAATTATAGAATTATACATGGAAATTGGTAATGTGCTTCGTGAAAATCTCAAAGATGCAAAAAAGATTTTTGTAATTGGAGAATTGAAGAAAAAGT
>NW_019384291.1:624199-663502 GCF_000648655.2 Copidosoma floridanum | reverse complement strand
GAGGATTAGAGATCTACAATTGTAATCGAATAAAAATTTTGTAAAAGTATAACAAAAGTAAAACAATAATTTTGTATATACAAATGTTCATAAATATTATAGTATATCACGCAGGTGCTAAGACAACGCATACACGTGACAGCCGTGGCATCAGAATCTCGTCCACATTTGACAACAACTTAATTTATTTACAATAACAGTCATAATTTTGAGATCCAATTGTAAAATAATCATAAAAATTTCCAAAAGTCATACAAAACTTACGCAGATACGTAAAAAGTAACAAGTGAGTTAAGATCAGTGCAAATACCAAATATATATTATGGGGAACAGTAATCATTGAAGGAGACCCTATACACAGGATGTAGAAGATATATGTAAAATTATATGTAAAAAGTTAAAAATAAATATAAGAGTTTTCACTGTTTCAATTATAAAAATATAATACTGAAATTTAGAGTTTAATGTTTATTTTATTCTTAATTTGGTTTAAAAAATTTTGTTGCAATTGTTATAATTTTGTGTATCCAGTTAGCTATTTATGTTATTATTAAAAAAAGTGACAATAATCATTTCAGAAAACTAACGTTAGTACCTACTAGGCTCTTGATCAAGGACCACTGTTCTCTTGAGTTTGAAACCCTGTGGACAGTGTGAAGAATGGCAGTACATGACTGACCTTTTGGCTCTGTTTTTAACGTAATGTTTGTGTTCTTGTGAAGACATGCACAAGTTTTTCTTACTTTGACCAATGTAATGCAGACCGCACCTATATGCAATCTCTTAGATAATGCCACTCATATCCAACTTATTTATCGAGTCCTGTTTCAACTTAATGATATGAGTTAAGCTCCCAGAACCTGTATTGACAACACGTATATTAAATTTGGACAGGACCTTGCGAAGAGTTGTCTCTATAGGTCAGAAATATGAAACGGCAAGGAACACATTTCTGTTTAATACTGACGGATTTGAGGAACGAGAAACCACCCACGTATTGCAGTCTTGAAGATTTTTGATGTGAAATTCCTCAAAATCTTTCGTCTGTCTATTACGGAAACTGACTCTAGCTCATATATCTGCTTATAAAATATGGAGGATGAGCATAATTGGCAAGAGTTTTATGAGCTGCTGTAACATTCTAAGATGGAAACGATGAATCTGCAAGTTTAAAAGTTCTGTTAATAGTAGAGGACACAATAGTTTTTTTTGGCCCTGTGGCTTGTTTAACATAAAGTTAAGTAATCTACCTAAATCTGAGGGCTTTTTATTTAAGTCTATTGTACTAATGAAATTCACTATACGTGTCATGTAGATATATAAGAATTTAATCATATTGTTGACTTTAAATTTGGCTTCAAACTGCATAAAAAGACTAAAATTGTCAAAAAAGTTAACATTTAAGTTCATTTAATCAGATTTTATTACTAATAGGTAATCATAAACATATCTTAAAAATAGCAAAACAGAATTATGGCAACCATTCAGACTTATCTCTCCAAAGATTCCAATGTGACTTCCACGAACCAAGATGAACAGCAACTTCCCATAGAAGTTCCACAGGATGACTTGTATAGTTTGCCATTAAAAAAAAAAAAAAAAAAAAACTAGAATCAATTAAATTTTCATCTTTATGCAAAAACTCAGTTCTGCCTATACCTAAGAGTTTGATGAAATAGTTAATTTTTCGCTTCATACATCTTTCAATTAGAGAAAAAGGAAAATTTGTGTATAGTGATACTACGTCAAAAAAAAACAAGAAAAAAGTTATCTGGAATAATTAGTTTCCTAATTTTTTCTCTGACTTTATAACAATTTTCAACAGAATATTTACAAGAACAAAAACATTATATGTAAACAGAGACAAAAGGTTGGCCCTGTACTGCCATTCTTCTTACTGTCCACAGGGTTTGGAATTTGAGAGGACAGTGGTCCGTGATGAAGAGCCTAGTAAATACAAGCGTTAGATTTATGAAATCCTTCTTGTAACTTTATTTATTAATAATGTAAACAAACAATAAGGTACACCAAAACATGAGAATTCTAACAAAAGTTTTTTAAACCAAATGGAAAATAAAATACACATTAAATTAGAGGTTTTAGTATTACGTTTTTATAGTTAGGACAACAAAAAATCTTATATTTCTAATGAGCTTTTTAAATACAATTCCACACATATTTTCTACATCTTTGGTAAAGGGTCTTGTATTCGGCATGTGCACCAAACTTGACTTACTTTTTACTTTTTACATGTCTGCACAGTCCTTGTACAAACTTAAGAGAATTTTTTCTCGATTTTTCTGATTATTATATTATTAAATTTTAAAAACATAACTGTTATTGTTTCTATGTATGCGTCTCTACTATATTCACGTAATTATGTGGATGTTCGGTGCAAATAGACACTACGACTGATAAAGTTATGATAAAATTAAAGATATAGTTAACTGAGTGTGCAAAAAAAGAAGGTGCTTTAGACACCAACGTCTTTGACATTGTACCAGGTGACGTTGGGAACGAGCTCTACAACAAGCTCCAAAGCATTAAACGTTGTAGTCTTCCTTCGGATCAGTGTGGTGCTACTATAACAGGCCAGANTTATATTTAGAAATATTTTTTTATAATGTAAGGAGGCAAAATAGCATTCTTTGTCGGGAAATGCTCTCGCTGATGCAACGTACATACAAAAAGCAGAAAGTCAAAGCTTCTCCGAATTTGTTTGTTTTTCGAAAGCTGCATATACGCTGAGAGGAGGAGAAGAGGACGCCAATGGACAACCAGTTGAGATACAGACACAGCAGTACCAGCTGAAAAGGACAAGAAGAATGCGAAGGCAACTACCGGGACACAACAGCTGCTATGTTAAGGGTTACTGCGAGAGAAGATACGTGGCAGCAGCAGTGGTGGTGGCCATTGCTGGAGCAAGAGATCATGAGTCAGTCTGGGGTAGAGCCTCGAGCTGTACGCTTAAGTGCAAGCAGTGAGAGCTTTCGGCAGTTTTTCGGGTTTAAGACAAGAGTAGGGAGAGAGAGAAAAAGAGAGAGAGAGAGCGTTTTCAAAAAGTTGCGTAGTATTGAAAGAGAAGTGTGCGCGTGAGCCTAGAAGCTGCTGTGTCCCGCTGTCGGATCATCACTGAGAAGAGGGCCAGGACGAGAGACAGGCAGGGGTTTAGGATTAGAGAGAGAGAGAGAGAGAAAAAGAGACGACGACGAGGACGACGACGACGACCATCAGCCAAGGACCTCCAGGCCACTCAAGCCTCAGCGGGACGCTGACAACAGGAACGAGTGCGAGAAATCGCTAGGTAGAGTGTTTTACCCCTTTTCTTCTTGTATTCGTGCATCGTGCACGGGCTCGCGAGCGCTGGCAGGACACTGGGCACGGTCCAGGAGTAGCGAATAGGATGAGAAAGAGCGAGAAAAAGAGAGTTATCGTGTGTGAAGGAGAGAGAGAGTATAGTAGTGTGTGAGATTGGGGACGGATTGTGAGTATGTGCATAGTAGTGTGTGTCCAGGACGAGCAGATCGTGGTGGACGAGCGCTCGCGGCTCGTGGAGTGTGAGTTGGTGCCGCTTCAGCGCAGTCCAGAGAACGAAGTGAAGCGTTGTGTTGGGTATGGTGAAGAAAGATTCTGTGTATTAGTAATTGAATAAAGAATAAGTAAAAGGTATTTGTTTGTGCGTTAATTTAATAGTTCTCCCCGTGGAACGAGAGAACTCCCACGCCAATCCCCCTTGTTAAGGAGCAGAAACCCAAGAGATAAGAGGGACAAAGGTGACAAAGGTGATGAAAATTTTGCAGCGCTGCGTTGGCATGTCTTTTTGCTTTCATGTCAAGAAGCAGTGTTGAATAAAATAAAATTGTTCTACTTTTGTTACACTTTAACTAAATTTTTGTTAAATTACAAATGGAGATTTCTAATCCTAATAAGGCTTGCAGCAGGATAGGAAAGTATTGAGTTGTGTGATTAATTATGTAAATAAATAGTCATGTTTCTTAATACTAAGTTCTGGTTGTCAATATTACGTATTAAAGAGTATGAAAGAGTGTGAAGTAAGTTAAAATTATACCTTATAAAGTTACAGACTTATTCAAACAGTTATAACTATTATTGAGGGGGCTTATCTAAGCCAAGGGGTATTATAAAAATAAAAGAAGCTGACGGAGGCCAAGATGGGTCATAGAATTTGCTTTATGACAAATAGTTTATTATTTAACGTACATTTATTTAAATATAAGCTAAGTGAGATTTGTTACATTTTGTATTAATTTTGTAATCTTCAGTACATTCTTGTGGTTTTTAAGTATTCAATGCTTTGTTTACCAGTGTATGAATATGTTTTATGTAATGAAAAATTTTGTTATTCGTATGAATGTATTATATCTATCAACGTTCTAAGTCATTTGAAAAAATAAGGAAAAATAATCATGAATGAAAGTATGAGAGTCACTAAGAGTCAATTTACGATATAGAGAATGATGACGAGGGATATAGGTCAAGGGATTATTGGGTTAACTCAGTAATGGGAGAACGTTTAATTAATGAGTCGTAGAGGTTGTACAGTGAGAAAATAGGGTCAAATGTTTCTTACAAATAACTATAAGAACTAGGAAAATAGTAGTCTGGCATCATCCCACTGACTGCTTTGCGTATTCTCGCTCTAAAATTTTTACTTTCAAAGAGAGTTTTGTAACTTGAAATAGAAAAAAGCAATGTTTAATGTACTCAAATCATAAATTTCAGGAATCAACTATTTATGATAGATAAATTTAATATAAATGTATTTTCTGTTTCAAGCAGAAATTTAACATAAAAAATTTTTGATTACGTATTCTTTTTATTTGCAAATCATTATTCAACTTTATTGTTATAAAAACCGTATTTGTAATCTTACCTCTAGAAAAAGCAACATAAAATTTTCCTTAAAAAAAAAAACAAAGATTATTTTTGAGGAAAAAGTAAAAACGTCGTAATAATGATAAATTTTTGTTAGAATAAGTCTAACAAATGAAAAAATAGCCTATTTTAAATGCTTTACCAGTCATTATTTTTGCTTTTTGTATCATATTTTATTAATTCTTTTAATTTTTTTATGTTGTTTTATCACACTTGACTTAAATTTTTAATCTACATGACCAATGCCTGTAATTTTTGATATTATTAATGAGATAAAAGGCTCTGCAAGTCTATTCATAACCCCTGTTATAAAAATAAATTCAAAGTATATCAGCAGGCTTACTAATATCTATATAAGTTGTACACGGTGCTTTATCAGCACTTTAACAAGTGTCTGATTTTTCTTTGGTGAAATTTTTAGTTCATTTACTGAGAAATGTGTATTATATGGTTTGTTGGAATAAAAGTATCGTACAAGGCTGTGACTCTGTTACTTCTGAACTGCTGAGTGAAGGGTGGAGCTCGTAGATCCATTTAACAAACAAATTTTATTTTTGCTCCTCAAGAACAAGCTGTTGGCTGATGGGTGTTGTTTGCTGTTACTTACTGTATACTTTTTATTTAAATTGTTAACTTAGTGTTGTGGTGTTACTTTTCATCAAGTGGTATGTCTAGGGTAGTGTTAAAGTGTGTCATACGCCAAGCTGACGGTAACCATCTGTTTGAATTTCCATTTTATGTCATGCAATAGATGTATATTTTATTTGTCTCTTTGTCTCCCGTCCTTATAACGAGCCATTTAAAATATGATGCGACGGTGCTAGGGGGTGGGGTATTGACGTAGCGTGATGAAGTGCCACAGTGATAGAGGGGGATCTTCAGGTAATGTGACATTTATTTTAAAAAGATATCATTGGGTTTTATCTACTCATATTTTAGCCTACTCTAGTCTAGAACAGCAGTTATGCGTATATTTGCAAGCAAGAAACCTGGCAAATACGGGCAGCCCACGTCAGCCCGGACTCAGCAGAAAAACAAAAGAACGAGCGTTCTTGGTCAATTTTAGAATCAATCAGCGTTTGCCTAAATTTTTCTTAATAACATACCAGTGCAACTTTTTAAGTGCAAGAGAAGCACTTGTATCTACCGGAGACTTCTTACTATTTTATCTATAGATTTCCTTTATTAACAGTGATACGTGCAGTTTATACATATGTGCAGTAGTAGCCCTTCGAGTCGTTACACTTGTAGTTTATTCAAATTCTCAGTTTTATAAAAAAGGTCAAAGTGTACGAACGTAGAGATGATACGGTTAAATACGCGAGTAAAAGAGTAGTATGAAGAAGTATATCCTTATAATGCGTGGCTAGTGCATATGCACTGCATGCTTCAAAGCCCTATTTGTCAGAAAGCTGAAGTTGTGAGAATCTAGTGTCAAACTAATAGCTTTAAGCGAAAAAAAGCTTAGTGATAGTTACTCAACTGCATCTTTTTAGTTTAATTTTCAGCCAATACTAGATTTTAAAATAAACTTTATCAAAACGTTCTTACACGATTATTATTATATGGCGCCCTCTAACCTAAATTTTTTTACTATATAACAGACGGAAAATAAAGAATGGAGAAAAAAATTAAAATACTTACAAATTTAAAAGAAAATTTGTTAATGCTATAACCTCTTTATTTAAAGATTATGTAAAGACTGCTGCCAAATAGAAGAGGACGGCTTTCCAAATGACTTTTACACACCTAACATTATTATAAAAATGCATAAATAATATCTATAATTTGTTATTATTAAATTATAACGTGTCTGGTTCTGAAGTCAACGGATCTTAGTCTGAACTCTTCATAGATCAGCTGAAAAAAGCTTCTATTGCTGGTAGCAACTAATTAGATGGAAACGTTGAGTTTCATGATCATCCTAAGGAAATTCTGCCAGCCAGCGTCACTTCAAAAATATCAACAAAGAATAAACGTGATACATCTTCACAAGATGCCAATTAAACAGAATCGTTGAACTAAGAGAAAAGTTAGATTTATTAACGTGAGCTTAGAATTCCGAGCTACTTTAAAAAGAAAATCTTAAGAAAAAAAATCCATGAGTGTCAGCAGAATATCGATGAAAAGATATGAAAACCCTATGGATGACTGCAGATGTGAAAACTAGATTTACTTTGTAAAATCGTTGGAGCAGCTACGTGAAGAGTTAAAAAAAAGGACGTTACTTTAACAAATTTGCACTGAACCTTTAACTTCCACCAAAGTCCTCGCGTACAGCGCGTACAGCGAAAGGCAAGCGACATGTATGAACAGTTCTAGTGAAACTGGTGGGAGCATGAAAAAATGCTCAAAAAATGCTTAAAGACACTTATTTTGCTTAGGCAGCGATTAGGTACATTAAAGACGTCGCATCTTTCTTAGGGCCAGATACTGCTTTCTTCACATCTCAGGATAATAAGGCTCTAGCTCCAACCCCCCTCACCAACCTTCGTTACAAGACCTCACTAAATTTATGCTTGACGCAACAATAAGTTTCTCTGCATAGTAAATGCTACAGAGGCTGGAAAATAGGAAGCGGCTTGGTTTCTGATAAATGAAGTAGATACCTCTTTGGTAATTAGAATTCCGGAGTCAACAGAAACAGCTCTCCCTATCATCGAAAATTTTAGAGGACGAATGAGCTGTCCATAGCAAGATAAGTAACTGTTTTTTAGTAAGAACAGTTATACTTTATCTTACAGTAGTATTACATTCATAACCAACGTTGAAGGCTAATAGTTAAAACTAGTCAAAGATGAGTCTGGAGCTTAATTGTGTTTCATGTAAGTTCAAATGAATTTGTCCAAAGCTTCCATTTAAAAATGACCATTATATAATAAATAGTAAAAGATTTGTGTGAAAATTAAAAATTTTATTTCCTCATTTGTCACCGACGTAATATAGAATTAACTAGTTCACAAAATGACTAAAAAACTCTTATTATCTTAAAGAATGATTATTGACTAGAAAAAAAAATATGTTAATGTGTCATGACAAGAAGGAGGGAGGTATTGGAATTGCGTGACGATAGTTGACTAGGAGGGAGGGGGATTTAAAAAGTTGTAAAAACAGTGTGACGTAGTATTCGCCCATTAAGATCTTTGCCATACGTTATCTGCCCATTTTTGCTTGGTATTTACATAGTTCAATAAAGCTTTCATTTTATTTTTATTAATTGGAATTTGAAACTTAAAATATTTTGGATTAACAATACTAATTTTATTAATAAGATAGTTTCATTTATCTGGATATAACCAATACTTACAAATGATACAAATTATAAGTTATAAATTTCAAGTTCACATTCATAGTGATAATAATAATTATGCTGCTGCTTTTAAGTGGAGACCCAAGTTGACTGTCCTTACTTTTTTGTTCCTCTTTGACTCACTTTGTAGCCAGATCTACAGTGGCCCAGTTTGGTTGAGCTTTCGTCATATAGTTTAGTCACCAACGTAAGTGTTGCTTTTTCTTAAAAGATACTTTTCTCACACGTAGCTTAATAACCAAATTAAGTCTTACATTATCTTAAAAAACGTAACTGAACTCACTTTTTAACCTTTATAGTAACTTTAGAGCTCTCGAGGAAAAAAAGGTGAACGTTGATATGTGCAGGGAGTTTTTATAATTTTGCATATATGGAGGACACGTTTGGTTAGAAATCTGGACGACTGATTAGAGCTTAACTTAACTACTCTTGATTCAGACGAGCACAGTCGTGGTGCAATAATTATACAGTAATTTATGATTCCAACTGCTCATCTCTTCGATTTTCTATTTGGTTCAAGTTGTTTTCAAAGTTGTGTATGATATTTCTTGTGAATATATGCAGTAAAAGATTTTGAAGTTGCTGATTGTTCACATTCTTATATTAGACCAAGCTCAATCAGTGATGAACTGGGAGTAGCTATTTGCACTCAATTTTTTTGCACTTTCTTGTAAAAAATGTAGTATTGTACCTGTAAATTACTTTTTCTATTCAAGAATGTGATCAGGTATTGTAAAAACAATTTTTTTTATAAGCAATTTCGTCAAAGCAGTTTTTTTGATCTAAAAAAAATATTTTTAGATTCTTTTGCACACACTGAGAGAAAAAAGAAGTGAGCTTAACTATTATTGTTCCGCATCAGCTACTACACGACTTTTAAGGCAGTTTAAAAACGGTGTATAGCAAATTAAACTATACGCTATAATTAGAAGCACGTAATGCCGAATAAGAGACAAACATAAATATGTTTATGTATACGAGCCATGGAAGAGCTACTGCATAAGCTCTGTCGATAACCACGCAAAAAATTTATAATTTGCTAACTGTTACACAATAACTGCATTAATTTTCTTCAACCACATCTCAATAGCCAATTTTTTTTTAATTCATACAGTGTCATCAATGCAACGTTTGGTACAAAAAACAGGTACTTAGGAGGTTACAAGTTTTTTCAACTTGTTTTCGCTTTTTCTGGTATAAAGTGTAAAGCAATTTTATTTACATTTTGGTCTTAATAAAAGATCAACTTTATATTTTCCATTTGATGTATGTAGTCGATACCATTCATTAGTGTTTACCTAAAAGCTAACTACTCTACACTTCGTGGTAGAAACTACTACACAGAGTTAGCCAACGTAAATTCAACCCCCTTACCATAGTTACGTAGTAGCAACAACCGAACATTAACGTAGACATTACTACATTTTTCTCTCAGTACACTTAGAACAAAAAACCAACTGGGATGTGTGTACCTAAACCCCAAAGTTTTTGATTAAACAGTTTCCAAAGTTTTTAAAAATGCGTTTTCTCCGACTTTCTGAGCTCAACGAAAGTACTGAATAGAGATATTTTTATATGCTTTCACAAAAGAATGTTAACTAATGAATAAAAATGTCAAAAAGTTCAGTAGCAAGTATGTTTTTTGCAATTAACATTCAGGGCATTGACATATATAGGTAAACACTTTTACGTTTACGCACGCTGAAACGCTCAAAATGTTAACTGCAAAAAAGAATCTTGCCAGTTAATTTTGTGACATTTTCTTTTTTGTAAATTATAGATAAAGGTAGATAGTAAAAAATCGTGTGTTTTAATAAATAAGAATATGTTTATTTAGTACTTTCGTTGAGCTCTAGAAATCGGAAAAAACGCATTTTTCAAAACTTTGCTTATTGTTTACTTGAAAACTGTGGGGTTAAGGTATTTGCGCAATTCCACGTTCACTGTACACTTAGAAATTCCCAGTTCTTAAAAAAAGTAAAATTCAATGGACACCTATGGGATACGATTTTTTTTCTTTGTAACACATTCAAAAACTCAAGAAAATGCATAAATATGCAAAAAATAAAGGGAAACTAACTTTTTTTTAGCTTTTTCAAAAAAATTGTGCAAAAGAACAAAAAAATGTAATTAATTCAAAAAAGGAGAAAACTCTTTCACTTATAACTTTTTTTTTATGATCTATCAAAATTCTACAAAAAGATTTTTGAGGGGCTTTAAATAAGCTTTTATTTAAGTACTGATATAGTCTAAAATGATAACTCTCTTATATAATACAGGTGGTTCAAGTTTGAGCTTCGAACTTAAAAAAGGAATCTGATCGAATTCTTTAAAATATACTATAAATCACCATTATTTTTGTCTAGATTATTATTTTTACTTTATCAGAGCTCCAATGAAAGAATTATTAATAAACTTAAAGTAAATCTTAGTTTCGTCAAGAATATTTGTTGGGTATAAAGTTGTAGCTGATTAGAGCTTGTGAAGCTTGGATTAAAAAGAAAAAAAACGTATTGATCTTGACGGTCTTAGAAGTACTTGAAAGCCATTTGTAACTTTAGATTTAATTGTTGATTTTTACTTTATCAGAGCTTACGTTAAAGTGCTCAAAACAATCTTCAATTTTAAGCCAGTTGGGGTCCAAAATCATAATCTTATCAAAATTTACGGCTAAAGTAATCTTACACATCATATAATAAAATCACGCTTTAATCAACTTTCCTAAGATTACTGAAACTCGCCGGGAGTTTTAATATCATCAAGAATTTTAAGACTAATGGATGTTCACTAAAATTCTATGTAAGAAATAATTTTTTAATAAATATGCCGTCACCTAGCCTTGATAAAAAATGCATTATAGTCGATAACCGCCAATATTGTGAGAATTATAAAAAACTGATGTCTAACCCTTGATACCTTGTATTCATACAAGTTCTTCAATCTTGGTTAAAAAAAGACTTTTTTTTGTGTATTTCAATTATATGTATGTTAATTGTTAATTAAAATGTATCCATCAATTTCTTATTATTTTCACAATCTTGGCTCTCATTGACTATAATGCATTTTTTATCCAGGCCAGGTGATGGCATTATCATATCAATTAATATTAAAATTGATTGATGTAATAATGTTATCACCATAATTAATTTTAATATAAATTGATATAATAATGTTATCTCCATAATTGTATCAAAGTTACAGTTTTTACACAGAATATCAATGAACACCCATTAGTCTTAAAAATTATGAAGAATTTTAATCCCCGGTGGGTTTCAGTAATTGAAGGAATATTGACTAAAGCATGATTTAATTAAATAATGTGTAAGCTTTCTTTAGCCGTAAACTTGCATTTGATCATTATTTTGGACTCCAACAGGGTTAAAATTGAAGCTTGTTTAGAGCACTTTAATTAATGCTCCAATAGAGTTAAAAAAGTTAACCATCAAGATAAATACTTTTTTTTTTTTACAGTATTAAGCTTCAATCAGTCACAACTTTTCATCCAACGAATATTATTGACCAAACTAAAATTTGACTTTAAGTTTATTGAAAATTCTTTAATTTGAGCTCTGATAAACTCAAAAATATTATACTGGTCAAAAATTAAAGTTGTTTGAAGTTATTTCCAAAGAATTCGACAAAAATTACTTTTTTGATCCGATGTCCAAATTTAAGCCACTTGTCTATTCGAGAAAGTTAACTTTTAAGACTTAATTAATGTTTAAATAAAAGCTTATTTTGGAGCCTTTTGAAATCTTTTTGCAAAATTTTAATAGCTTATATAGAGAAAAAGTTATGAGCCAAAGAGTTCACCCCTTTTCTGAATCGATTACGTTTTTTCGTACTTTAGCGCAATTTTTCCGAAAAAGCTTAAAAAAACCTAGTCTCCCTCTACTTTTCCCATGTTTAAGAATTTTCTCAAGTTTTTAAATGTATAAGAAAGAAAACAACTGTATTTCGTATGTGCGCATTGAATTTCACTTTTTTCAAAACAGGAGATTCCTAAGTGTACATTAAATGTGAAATTGCTTATATACATCCCCATTGGTTTTTTGTTCTAAATGTGCCATAGAATCTAACAGTATTGTTTCAGATAAGAAAAATTAGTTTGACTAAATTTTTTATAAAAAAAATGTTTTAACAATACCTGACCACATTCTTAGGTGGCAGAATGACCTTTCAAGTAGAGTTCTTTATTTTTAACAAAAAAATACAAAAAAAATTTGGTGCGAATAACTTTTTCCGTTTCATCACTGATTAAGCCTGGTCTAGATATTGTACTGCAAATAGATGACGTAAGATGAGTACTTTGTAAGATCTTTTTAAAGTTTCACATGAAGCTTGAGTTTTCAAACGGTAGCCCTTTGCAAAAGAAGCAAGTTATGTGTCACGCAGTTGCAAAAGCAGGTAAACAGCATAATGTTCAAAGATCGCTGAGCACTTCATTCAAATAATTTAAGAACGGAACGATTTCTTTCGAAGTAATAAATAATAAGTATAACACATAAGATGTCATAATTCTTCTGAGTATATAAAGAATACATTTTATCTGCCTACTGTTTTATGAGATGATGAAAGGTCTTCTATTTTTACTTTTCATTTTTTTTTCTGAATTAAGAGTAAATTTCTTACCTAGGAAAAAAAATGCAACTTGTACGCCTGGAGGATATATTTGTTGTATGTTTGTCCCCATGATAAGAACGACATTATTTGTACGGAGGATGAGGAGTGCAACTTTGTGCCCATGGTCACACTTCCAGCTCACTAGTTACTTTTCATCCAAGGACGGAAGCAAACTTTAGGCCTGGCAGAGCCAGAATACTTATTCCCACCCGTGGGCAGAAAGCAACGTTTCACCTACCATACTCTGCCAAAAGAATGAACTTTCCTTCTCCCAAAGGAAGAAACGAATATTCCTTATCCTGCCTACAACTCACGGGAGGAAACAAAGAATCACTTAGAAAGAATCTGAGACATTCTTTATTTTTTCTTCCTGGGTGAGTATTATACAAATCTGCAGAAATTCTGCCGTAGGACATGAAGCACTGTGCCTGAGGGGCAAAAAAAGTTTAACGGCAACCAAAAAAAAAACAATAACTCAAGTTAACTTCTGTAACTAATCAAATCAAGTTTCATGTTGATAGTATTATGCAGTGTCTGCTATTTTTCCATTTAAGAATTTCTACAATTCGTTTGTTTAAAGAAAGTCGATTACTTTAACATTATTTTTGTAAAGTTTTGTAACCTGCCATTTCTCAACATTCTACATTATGTACCTAATGAGTGAGGTTAATAATGTCATTAGAGTCACGTGAATAAACGTCCAAGTCAAAGCCAACGGTGGAGAACATGACATCTAGGGCAACCTCCGAACATAATGCGTACACGATTTCACGTGTCCTGGTGTCCAGGAAGTCAATATCGCCGTCGGCACAGTGGACGAAAATGTCAGCTTTTCGAGCTCCAGGCAGAGAATATAGAATATACTTCTATTGCATTAAAGGCTAGATCAGCTGTTTTGTCGTGAATAGCTTCTTTCTGGTATTTAAGTTATGCCCTACATAAGACAGGTGCCAATAACCATTACCTCTTAAGTAGGACGGCAAAATGCCTTTTCATTTACTTGTCCATATATTACTGACTGTTGGTGCGAAACTACTGTAATACACGTCCAAACCATAATTAATTAATAAAATGTCAATAACAAAAGTATAAAAAAAGGTCTTACTTTAATTTTTCTCAGAATACATAAATGAACAGATTATGCAGAAGCACCTGAGTGAATTCCAAAATATCTCGTGTCATGGACCTACAGTAGTTAGGTGTGTGATAAAGCTTTTGCTTTCAAACGTAAAATTCTTGGGTTCAATGCTCTTCTTTCAGCTTTTTTTGTTTTTACTAATTTTTATTTCTAATTAAGCGACAAAAATATGTTTTCCCTCCTTTAATGTTAATATAAATTTGACAGAAGTGCACTAATAAGACCAATAATAATATGAGATAACTCTTTAATCACATTAAAAATAAATACCATGCTAAATGCAACTTTAATTTAACAAATAAAAGCTAGATAACTCCTGCACTCATTAAGTAAAAAAGGATACTCAAACTAAACAAAATTTTCCAGTATGTACATAGAAAAGTACAAAAAAGCTTATGCATTAAGAAATTCTCAATATAAATAAGTTAATAGGTAACACAACTTATGTAAAGTGCATTAAAAGAAAGTTGAGTAACTCATACACATAACGCTTTTATGTATATCAACAAAATATACTTTAAAAACTTGTCTGATACAGGTATATTATATGAGATTGTGTTCTATAGTTAAGAAGTAACGCAATAAAACGGTAATTAAGAAAAAAAAATGTAGACAATATTTGAAGCATACAATAATTTTTGATGTTGCAAATCCATCAATCAACAAGTTGTCATCAATTCTATGTTCAAGCGAAAAAAAATTACTTATCATTATTTAGTTTGATGTAACTCTGCACTGTTGTTATTAAAAAATTTGTCAAGTCCAAGAACAGAATAATCGAAAGCTTCATTTAAAAACATTCATATAATTGAATGAATCTACAGAAGTATTTTACCATCTTATGGTGTTACGAACTAAGTTTTCTTTTCTATTTATTTGTATTTATATATATTGTCAAGCGTTTGCCTGTATTTCTGATTTTTTTGAATTACTTAACATAGATCAAGATGAGCAAACGAATCCTCACACGCTTAATTAAGTCGTGGTGAAGGTCGTGTCACGATGATTTAAATAAGAACTGGTCGGGGGCACTTTTTTCTTTCTCAACAATCAACTTAGTGATTGATAAAAGGGGAGGACCATGGAGCGAGAGAGCAGAGTGCTCAAACGCAGAAGTTCGACCGAATCAAGTCGCCTTTTTACTTTCTCTTTGATCGAGTCTCGTTACCATGACTACTTATTTTCACATTCTTCTTTTTCTTGTTATGACTTTTCATTTTCTTTCTGAGACGAGGGTCGCACCCGTTTTTGTACGCGAATAAGCAACAACGAATACCTGATTCATATTAATCCACGAATAAATAAAAGTCTTATTCTCCATTCGTGCTTGTAAAAGTTTTTTTTTTTTTTTCTTTAAGTTTTTTCAAGTCAGAAACATTTTGGTGCATCAGACAGGAATAATTTTGTTTATTTTCTTTTCATTATTATATTTTTTTGAGTGTTGTAAAACATGTGGAGAAGGCTAGTTTTGCCTCTAGGTGGACCTCCGAAAAGTCGTTTGCATCTTGAAGACCATCGTTCAGACTCTGGTTCAGAAGATGATTTCTTCATAAACCCGATCAGAATTGGAGTGAGACCATTGGCACCTCATTTGTTGGAAGATTCTGAAGCTGAAGAGGAAAATAACTTCCAAGCAGTGGGCCAAATTCGGGCTCCTAAGCCAGTGAGAAGTGCAAACGCGGAGTTGGCAGCCTTTTTAGCAACGCCAGCCGTTTTGCAACCACATGCCCAAGTAGATGCCATTCAATTTATTAATCCTGCCACTCTACCAGCACCTGCGGTGATTTGTGGTCAACAGCCTCATCAACGTCACGCCCCAGCTGTCGTCGTCGTTCCTGCCGCACCAGCAGAGCCTGCACCTCCTCCAGCCGAGCCAGTAGTAGCTCGCGGTCGATCTCTGCCTCAACGTCCTCTTCCCGTCAGCCCAGCGGTCATTGAGGCGGATCTGGCAGCGCATTTAGATC
This sequence comes from Copidosoma floridanum, assembly GCF_000648655.2. Next base: position 647,571 of record NW_019384291.1, on the reverse strand, counting down.
CAGCGATAGTTTGCGGCCAAGCACAGCGTCAACGTTGCCCCCCCACAGCTTTAGCAGAGCTTACAGCCCCTCCAGCCGAGCCAGTGGTAGCTCGCGGTCGAGCACCACCTCAACACCCCCCTGTTGTCGGCCCAGCAATCGTCCCAGAAGAGCTTGTAGCCCATCTACATCTGGAAATAGCACAGCAACGTCGTGCTCTTACAGCAGCAGAGTTTGCGGCTCCTCCGGTTGTACGTGCAGAAGCTCGCGGTCGGGCACCACGACAATGTCGCCCTCCAGTCGCTCCAGCGATTGTCGACGCAGAACCCCATGTAGAACCAGCAATGGCTCACGGACGAGCACTGCTCCAACGTCAGGTCACTGTTGGGCCCCTGATCGCTCCAGGAGAACTTGCAGCTCCCCCAGTGGAGCCAGCGGTAGCTCACGGTGGAGCGCCGTCACAACACTGTGCTTTGATAGCAGCAGCGGGTCATCTTCAAACACCTAACCGACAAAACTTACAAGCAGAGTTAGGTGGCATACATTTTCCACCTATTCAAGTGGCAGCGGCAGCAGCAGTACCAGCGCCAGTGGAAAACCTTTACGAGTCAGCATTTGAAGATTTTGAAAATCAATTTCCGATTGAGTCAGGTAGCGAGCCAAGTTTCGAGAGTGATAACGATTTTGTACCGTGCCTTAGTAATAATTTCCATAGCACTGTTAACCCAATCTAATCCAGTGGATATTTTTCTAGGCTTGTAAACGTTCTCGAGAATACATTTACGTTTTTTCGAGATTCAAATTTACCATCGAATAATTCCACTTTGATAAACAGATTAAAAGAAAAACCTCTCGCATTATTTTCTGGCGATCTACTGGATTAGATTAGGTTCTAACAAACTTATGAGCTATTGACAGAGCAAAATATGTACAGTTATCAAGAGAATGTAATCAGACTTTCCGAGACTTTGAAGGGAGATGCACGGGAAGAAACGAAGTCTTTTTTAGTCGCAGGAGGAAATGCTAACGATATTATTAAGACACTGGAAATGAGATTTGAAAATTCTAGGTTAATTTTAGGAAAGATAATGAGCGAGATTAAACAATTACCAAACATTGATTTATGAAAAAGCAATTTAGTCGAAGTAGCAACTCGTTTTAAAAATACAGTTTCAGCCATCAAAGCTTTAAATAGTATCGGATATTTACGTAGTTCAGATCTGACAAACGAAATGATAAAAAAAACTGCCAGATGCAATGATGAGCAGTTATATTAAACAAACAACCTTCAAAGACTCTAAAAAGTCTGAATTATAAAAGTTAGCAAGCTTTCTTGTCAAGGAAGCCTAAATTATTTTAGCTGCAGAAGTGTTTCTGTTACACTTGAGCGAAGTGGTTGCAAGCTCTTCAGATGGTTCAAGTCGTACTTCTCGAGAGGGAAAGAGTTTATTATTAATGGATTTTTTAAGTAGTAAAAAAATGAGTAATAATAAGGATCAAAAGTATGATGAGAAATGCTTGCAGTGTAGCAAAAAAATCATCCCATCGAAGAATGCAGAAAATTTCTAAAGAAGCCGGTTTCTGAGCGCTGGAGAACTATTAAAGCTCATAAACTATGTTTTGTATGCTTGAGGGACGGATATACACGTATAGTTTGCTTAAAAAGGAATTGAAAATGAAGATAAAACTAACAGTGATCAATTGGAAAATTCGGGTTCAAAAGTTTTTCTTAGAATTTTTTCTTTAATAATTGAAGGCAAAAAGGGGTTCTAAATCAATTAATGTTTTGTCTCGACAAAGGCTCCACGGCTACGGTTATTTGATCCAATATCGTGGAACAGATTAGCGCGAAAAGCTCAGAGTTTAAATTATTTTTAAAAAGTCTTGGAGGATCGACAGTAACAAACAGAAAAGTCAAAGTGGTAATACTAAATGGAATTAATAGGTTTTCACTAAAAAATGTTTTAGTTATCAAAGACCATTTCGATTTCAACTCAGTCAATTTGTAAAAGAGTTTTACAATTGTGTTTCCAACAATCAAACATTAAAATCCCTTCGTGCATTTTGTTGCCAACAACGTTAGTTAGTCAAGATTACATAAATTTGATTATTCCACGTGAAATTCACGAAATACAAGGATACGAGTTTTTAGTCACTAGATGTTTACTTGGATGGGCAATTCATGGTCATTTTGATGCAAGATTAGAACAAAAAAATGAGCATCAAGTAAACATAATGAGTGTATCATCGAATTCAGATGATTCGAGTCGGAGGGATAGGGACAACAAGCTTGACGAGCTCATTCAATTTTATTTTGATCTTGATGCGGTAAGAGTTAGCAATGAAAGATTTGATAGCGATGAAAATAAAAAAGTATTTTAAATATAAAAACAGACAATTCATTATAGAAACGGTTCATGGAAAGTTGAGCTTCTTTGGAAATTGGATGAAATTTTTTCAAGTGGCTGATTATCCGCGTATTGCAGATTAACACTTCTTAAATATCAATTAGATGAAGATGCTGAATATGTTAGTCTCTATTACAAAGAAATGTTTCGTTTGTTAAAAAATAATTTTGCAATTAAAGTTGAAGGACATCCATCAGAAAAAAGAGTAAGATACTTACCGCATTTTGGGGTTAAACATAATAATGAACTGGAAAAGGTTAGACTAGCTTTCGACGCTGCAGCCAAATCCAATTTGAAGAGCTTCAATGATCTCCTATTATCTGGTTTCGATTTTTTAAAACCACTTCCAGGAGTGATTATGAGACTTCAACAATTCGTGATTACGATTAAATCAGACATGCGTGATATGTTTTTAAAAATAAAGGTAAGAGAGGAAAGTCAGGACGCTCAGCGTTTTCTCTGGAGAGTAGAGGATAGGAAAAATCCACCGCAAGAATTTTTGATGAGTTCAATGCTTTATGGAGCAAAATCTTCTCCGTGTTCTACGCTTTTTATGAAAAACAAAATCCAGGTTTACGATGGGATAGTAGTACGGACAAACTCAGCTTTAATTTGAATTTTCAAAAAGTCAGAAAAACTTCGATTGAAGGAAAAGAGAAATCAACAAAAAAGGAATTCTTAGCAGTAATTATGTCAATTTTTGACCCCCTGGGTTTTGTAATGCCTTTCACGATTCATTCTCGAATATTGATGCAAGACGTGAGGCAAAGTAAAGTCAAGTGGGATAAGAAAATTCAAGATAACGAGTTCAGAAAATGGGGCCGATGGTTGCATGATTTAAATTTTGTCAAAAGTTGTAATATTGATAGGTGTTACCAACTACCTCACTTACAAAGTCGAAAAGCGGAGTTGCATGTTTTTGGCGATGTAAGTCAAAGAGCGTATACAACTGTTGCTTATTGGCGATTCCTACTTGATGATAATTCTTTTCATACATCAATAATTGACGGTAAAAGTCGCGTTTCACCAGTAAAAGGTTCGGCAATCCCTAGGCTAGAACTGCAGAGTGGGCTCTTAGCATCGCAATAAGCAAAGATGATGAAAGAAGAACACGAATTTATTATAACTAGATGCATTTTATGGACTGACTCGGTTACTATACTATGCTGGATTAAACGAGATCCGCAAGAATTCCAAGCCTTTGTTATGAGTCATTCGAGTAAAATTCGAAAAATCTCAGGGGAAAACGAGGGCATTGAGTCCCTACGAAGAAAAATCCAGCGGATGATGGAACGCGCTTTGCAGCTGGTAGTTTAAATGAGCAAATTTTTAGATCCAAAATTTGTAAGGATATGTGAACCAGAGTGGCCGAAACAAAATTTTGACAAGAGATTAGAAAAATCAAATGAGGAAAAATTTCTAATATTTACTGTTAATGTAGAAAAGCGATTGATCAATTTTTCGCGTTTTTCGTCATGGGTTCGTCTTATTTTAGCAATATGTCGAATATTTCTTTATTTCACGGGATTGAAAAACTTAAACAACAAAAAAAAGCTTACCGGAAATAAAAAATTCATTGACTTCCTTGCAAATTATAGCTATTGAGCTGTGCTGCTGAACTTCACAAAAATTATCCTTTTTTGAAGATATAAGCATGTTAATTAGGAAAAATGAAGTTGCAAAAAATAGTCGGCTGATAAATTTTTATCCTTACACTGACGAAAAAGGAGTTTTGAGAATAAATGGAAGATTGACGAATTTTATAATTAAGAAAGGTTTGATATGTAAGCTGATAGTTTTAGACTCAAAGAAAAATTAACAAAACTGTTAATGAATTATTATCACGACAAATATTTGCATGGAAGTAGTGACACAGTAGTAAAGTAGCATGGAAGTAGTGACATAGTATTAAATCAAATCCGTCAAGAATTTTGGATTCTCGGGCTTCAACAAGCATTGAGAACATTATGTTTCAAATGTACGATTTGCAAGATGTGGCAAGGGAGGCCTGAGAATCCAAAAATGTCTCCTCTGCAACCTTCTAGACTTGTTCATATTGAGAGGCCATTTTCACTTTGTGAGGTGGATTCTTTCGGACCGTTTTACGTTATAATCGGGTGCAGAACAGAAAAAAAAGGGTTGTTTTATTCACTTGTTTCAGTAACAGCTGTTCATTTAGAACTTGCAAATTTTTTGAACTATAACTCGGCCATTCTGGCATTAAAAAGATTTATAGCCTGACGGGGAATTCCAACGTTTGCTTATTCCGATAATGGCACAAATTTCTAGGGAACGTCTAAAGAGTTAAAAAAAGCGATTGTGGAACTTTATAAAAACAAGCAAAATGCAAGGAATTTTCTGCTAATCGGAAGATTTGTTGAAGATTTAATCCTCCTTTCGCCCCACATTTGAGAGGAGCGTGGGAAAGATGGATTTGTTCGGTAAAAACTGGAATCGTTGTGACTTTGAGTGAACGAACTTTACGTGAGGGAACGCTTTAAACAATTTTTGTGGAAGTCGAAAATTTCGTCAATTCTCGCCCTTTAACGCATGTCTCTTTAGACCCTCGAAATAACGAGGCCTTAACGCCGAACCACTTTTTGTTGGGTTCCTCGTCCAGAGACATTTAGTTTAAAAGAAGCGAATTGATACCTAACTGCACTCAAAAACAATGGAAATTATGCGAAAAAATTCTAGATGACATTTGGAAAAGATGGCTCCGCGAGTTCCTTCCTTTATTGATGCCAAGAAAAAAGTGGCACGAAGTAGACATCTTATTGAAGAAGGGCAATGTTGTTTTAATTGCCGATGACACTGTCAAAAGAAGTCAATGGAGATTCGGCCTTGTAATACGGATCTTTACTGGTTTAAATAATCAAGTTAGAATAGCAGAAGTAAAAACCACCTTTGGAATTTTCAAACGTCTGACGAGAAAACTGATTCGATTCATCAAAGTACATAATTAAGTTTTGCACGGGGGGAGAAATATTACGAACTTAGTTTTCTTTGCTATTTATTCGTATTTATATACATTGTCAAGCGTTTGCCTGTATTTCTAATTTTTTTGAATTTCTTAGTATAGATCAAGATGAGTAGACGACTCCTCACACGCTTAGATAAGTCGTGGTGAAGGTCGTGTAACGATCAATCAAATAAGAGCTGGTTGGGGGCACTCTTTTCTTTCTCACCAATCACCTTAGTGATTGATAAAAGGGGAGGACCATGGAGCAACAGAGCAGAGTGCTCAAACGCAGACGGTCAACCGAATCAAGTCACCTTTTTACTTTCTCTTTGATCTAATCTCGTTACCATGACTACTTATTTTCCCATTATTTTTTTTTTTTGTTATGACTTTTCATTTTCTCTTTGAGACGAGGGTCAGACCCTTTTTTGTACACAAACAAGCAACAACGCATGCCTGATTTGTATTAATCCATGAACAAATAAAAGTTTTATTCTCCATTCGTGCTTATCAAAGTTTTTTTTTTTTTGTTTCTTTAAGCTTCTTTATTAAGAAAAATGAAGCTCAAATCTAACTTAAAATTTTTTTTTATCAAGTTTTATGCTAATTATAATGACGTAATGGTTTAAAAAGTAAGTTACTGTGGGAACTGTAAGACATTCAATAATAAATATTTAAAAAAGTTTTTAAATTTATGTGTTTTTTAGTCAATATTAGACTTAAGAATAGTATGAAAAATTTGTTGCCTATTAAGAAAAAAAAAAAAGTAAATAAGAAAGCGCTGGAGAAAATGCATTAAACTTAAAAATGTAGGGTTGAAAGGCAAAAATTTTATCACAATGCCAACGCCTGTACGCGAATGACACGAGATACTTTGGAGTTTACTCGGGTGCTCCTACATAAGCTGTTGAAATGCATACTGGGAAAAATTTAAGTACAATCTTTTTCTATACTTTTATCATCAATATATTATTAATTAATTATAGTTTAGACGTGTATAACAATGGATTCTGCAGACGCGGAAACGGCCGATCTGGCCTTACATGCAGAAAGAGAATATTCTATATTCTCTGAACCAGGCACGTGAATGTTTTACCCGTCTTAGCCATAGACAAATTTTCTTGGACAAAACGCAATAAATAGTAATAGTTCCATGTAAAATTGCTATACTCGTACTACCTGAAAAATCAAAAAAAGAAGACGTTTAGTTTATTTTAATACATTGATAAAAAAAATTTTTTTTCATCGTTGAAGAAAAAAGACAACCAAAGATACATTATACTGCTATAAGTTACATTATTCGTTTAATCATTCTTTTTTTTAGAAATGATTTAAAGTCATGGATAAATTTTAAATCTAATGAGTCTTAGTGTTTGGGTTGACAAAATTGTCTTACTAAATGAGGGCATTATTTCCGTTATAAATTAATAATTCTTTGAAAAAATGGTTTCTACAAGTAATTACTATTTAAATAGGTCTATGATTTAAATAATCTTATAACTATGCCGGCTTATTCAGTTATTCTATAGTATTAAGTTTATACTAATAGGAACATGATAAATTTCATGCAGATCTTTATTTACATTTCCTTAAATCTTTAAAATGTAAAAAACCATTTTCTATTTTATGTCAATTTTATTAAAAACCTTTACTTGTGCTTCAGGAACATAACGTTAAATCTGCCACTAAAAATTTTTTTTCTCGATTGCTGATCTTTTTCTTTCTTTTTCTATCGTTGCTTCTAATATTATTTTCGGGGTTTCATCCACATTTCATTATTTCGCTAAAACTGTCAACTTTACTTAATCAGAACAATAAACAATAAAAGGATCCAGTTACTGCCTTATAAAATCTTTTAATATAATAACTTAGGAAAAAGTTTTTGTCTGTTTTCAAGACAAACTAGTGAATTAGTAACTCTACATCTTCTACCATGAACGGAAAATTCTCGTAACCTCTATGTTTCTTGAATGGAGATTAAATATTTACTGTCAATATTTTCTTACATTTATTATCAAAATTTCTACTTGTATTCTCTTTCTGGAACTTACGAAATGCTGTACCATCTCTTTTATAAATGTTTTGGGAAATGTAAATTATACTTACGATCAGTGCATAGAATTTATCATTTATGTGCCACTTACATGATTATATACATATGTATGGTTAATGAAAAAATATGTAATACGGTATGACCATAGAACAATCTATTAACTTTTTTTTCATTTTTTGTTCTGTATGTATTATATAAGAGACAGTAATTTTTTTTCAATTACTATAACTTATAATTATGTAACTGTTTGAATCTCAAAAAACTTAACCATCGTGAGTATAAATTTTATTTAAAATTGTGGAATAACGAATTAGTTTTCATTCCACTAACAAGAAATTGTGAAATTATTCTCAAAAATAAGAACAGAAGTCAAAAAAATATTTAAACTTCCTAAGAAATATGAAGAGTTTAATTTATGTACTGAGATATTTAGAAGTTTTGAAAAATTTTTAGTTAATGGTGTCATGCTCATTTAACATCATTATTACACAAGTTTTTAAAATAATAAAATATTTAGAAATTCAGCTGCTGATATTGAAACTAAATATAGAATAAACATTGCAATAAACAAGGAACTTAATGAGTCAAACAATAATATTCATTTAAACTTTTTGGTGCATTTTCTAAATGGTATATTTAAAAACTTACTACCTCATCAATGTGTTTTAAGAACTTATTTTATAGTCATATGTCAAACTACTATCTTATATCGCTTGGATTTAAAGTAGTAAAAGTACTTTAAAAAACGATTCACAACACGTTTATGAATTTTATACCTTACAATAATATCATAGCTAAGAATCAACATGGTTTCATTAAAAAAAAAAGGATCTGACAATGCCCTAAATTACATAAGAGAGTTATATGATAACTCAGATGAAAGTTGGCCAATTGTGATAACTTTTATTAATTTGGCAAAAGCTTTTTATACTGTGAATCATACTTATTGCTTGGCAAGCTGTATAACTATGGTATAAAAGATAACGGGTTTGACTCAATTAAAAGCTATCTTGACAAAAGGTTACAGTGAGTAAGAATGGGACAAGATCGAAATGGTGTGAAAAAAGTTAGTATTTGAGTACCACAAGGGACCATAGTACGTCCTTGAATGTTTGTAATAAATGCTAATGAACTTTTTAACGGCTTTGTCTCATGGTTGTTTTATGTCTAAAGCCAAGGATACAGTAATTGTACATGTTTAAGGTTCTTTTAGTAAAGTCGATAGGAATATGAATGAATATTTAGCACTTACATCTGATTGTCTAGCTCTATATGTACTCTCACTTAATAGAGATAAAACAGTATTCATGACTTTTTGTAACTTCTGTGGTAGCGTAAAAGGGCATTCAATATGACAATTAACGATAAAAAATATAAAGGGTTACATATTGCAAGGCTTTGGGCTTAACCTTTCATGTTTATTGAAAATGGGACAAAAACATTGAAAATTTCATTAAAAAAGTTATGTATTTTAAATTTTGTTTTTTTTTAAATCTCTTAATCCACAAATTGCAATACACTAACAATAATATATTGTGCTCCCTTTCATATCATAGCAAGCTGTAGTCTAAGAAATTGGGGTGGTACGTATATTTCCCATTTTAATGTGCTACAGAAAATACAAGACAGACTTGTAAAAATCGTTAAAAACGTAACATACGTAACAATCGTTCATACGTAACAGACAAACTTAATCCATGGGGCGACTATCTAATTTTGAGTTCATTTAATTTCATCACAGTAAATTGCAAAGAATATAAGATTTTAAGTAGTTTAACGAGAAATAAACTAACACAATTACCAAGAATAACAAAAACTACAAGTTAAAAGAACAGTGATATGTATAATATGAAGCTATTCAAAGGATACGCAAATGATCTGAAACTATAAGATATTACAGAAAACAAAATCTTTAATAAAAAAAAAAAAAAAAACGGATAATGCACTGATAAGCTTGTATCAATATATTAATTTTAATGTAAACTGTATTGTAAATACAAACTATATTACATACAACTTATAATATATTTTCTAAAGAGAATGCTATTATTTTTTGAATTGAAAGTTAGTTAAAAATTATCATTTACAGAGACATTTGAAAAGTCATGAAAAAAACGTTCAAAAAAATATTTGTCAAAATTGTGTGAAAGTTTATGTAAGAGCAGAGCATCTAAAAAGACATTGTAAAGTATGTATTTAAAATAAACATCGTAAGTCAGTTAATTGTAACAAAAATTTTCGTTCTGGTCAAATAAAATTATACGTGAAAGTTAGACCATTTGTAACAGTTAATATATATGAAGCTTTACAAATTTATTCGCATTATATATAGGGAAGCTGGAGGGAAGTACGTCGTGGGAGCTGGCAGGAGTGGAAAAGAGGTGGAGGAAAGAAGGGGGGAGCTAGCAAAAAAGTAGGATCACTCGAAAAATGCAAGAAATGAAAGATAAACTACCTTATTTGAAGGGAGCTGAGGGGAGTGGCGGAAAAGCCAAACTTCGCTCTAACTCTTACGAGTGTATAATATAGGAGGATGTATCTTCCTATATTATATAGTCGTAAGAGTAAGAGCGAGGTTTTGCTCCCCCCACTTCCCCCCACCTCCCCCCCACTCCTCTCAAATAAGGTATTTTTTATTTTATTTTCTTGCATTTTTCGAGTAATCCGACTATTTTTCTAGCTCCCCCCCACTCTCCAAACCTCCCCTCCACTCCTCTCCAGCAGCCCACCCATACTTCTCCTCAGCTTCCCCATATATAATGTGAATAAATTTGTAAAGCCTTGTATGTTAACTGTTACAAATGGTCTTATTTTCACATATAATTTCATTTGACCATAACAAAAAATTTTGTTACAATTAACTTACTTACGATGTTCATTTTGAGTACATAATCTGAAATATCTTTAAGGTGCTGTGCTTTTACATAATTTTTCCCACAATTTTGACAAATATTTTTTTGAACATTCTTTTCATGACTTTTTGAATGTCTCTGTGAGTGATAATTTCTTTTGAAACTTTTTTCGCATTTAATACACTTGAAATTTTTTTCAATGTTTTGGCATTCCTTTGTGTGACGCAAATAGTTTTTCTTGTCTTATATTATAATGCTACACAGATCACATACAAAAAATCTTTTTTTGTAAACTTTTTTGTGCGATGATAGATACTCTCGATTTTTAAAATTTTGAGTAACACTTGTCACACTGATAAAATTTTGCATCCATGATGGTTTATCTGAACACAAATTACAAAAAACGGATTGTTTATGATTACATAAATCTGGGTACTAGACGGTACTAAAATTTGCTTTTTTGATGAAAGATAAAATTTGCAAGAAAGTAAAAAAATAGTAGTGAACTAAGGAATAGTTTTTTTGTTACTCTAAAATTTTATTTTAAACAATATTTTTAATTTTTAATTTGTTTTCTGATTCCTTTTGTATAAGAAATTTTTTTTGGTTTCTACATCTTGACAATGCAACATATAATTGCCCATGAGAAAATAACGGTTTTCCAAGGTATAATCCTAAAGCATTAAAACTTTGACCTTGAGATGTATTGATAGTAATAGAAAAAGCTAAGGTAAATGAAATTAGTTTTCTGTACATTCTAAGCGTTAGCGAAGAAGACGATAAAATTGAACTGAAGCACCAAAGATGACAATAAAATAAGATTTTTAATTGTATTAAAACAAGCATAATTATTAAAACGATTTTTTTTCCAATCGGTCAACTATTGGTAGGTGCTCAATTACTGAGCAGCTTCCCTCTAATTGGTTTGGAACATTTACACACAAAAGTAGTGGGCATTAGGTGCTTGGGTACCCAAGTTGGGGGTTACATTGCTATAAAATTATATAGCAACTTATATAATTATAACTTCAAGTATACCTCTTATAAAACTATGTTATGTAGAAAAATGGTGCAAGAATCGTTGAAAGAAGTAGACCTACGTTAGTTGGATGTCGTTTTAATAAATATTTTTAAATTTAATGACAGAACGATTATAAACAATATTTTATGGCACAATATAACATAAAAAATTCTTCGATGATGTAAGCACAACTTTCTAAGAAAATTAAAGATACCCTTGTAAAACAGCAGATCGTTTAACTGTACCTTTTTTCACATGTTTAATTAAAAAAATTTGCGATTCAACATGTAACCTTATGGAAAAAATCACTTCAAATTAGATTTATAAGATCTATATGAAGCTCTTACTTTTTGTTTGTATAAAAAATTACTATCAGATAAGCCTGTTTTGTTTTCAAATAGAGCTATAATAGTATTTTTTCTAATAACACAAAAAATGAGATCAAGTATGCATACAAGTAGATACGCAAGTTTATCCTTGTGGAAAAAATAATTTCCAGCTTTACAGCATTCATTTGCGCTTCTCCCACCTCTCTAAATTTTTTTCTCATTCACAAAGGAAAAATTGTGAAAGAAGAAAACGCAATTAAAATTTATTATTGTAGTTATTCAGTACAAAAATCTTTTTTTTTTTACTTGAGAAAATTCTAAAATGTAAAAAAATTGTAAAATTGATAATTAATTTATCTTAAAAGTAACAAATTCATGATAAATAAATGAATGTTCCAAATTTTTGAAAAAAACATGTACCAAAATAGTGTATACTATTAAATAACTCATTCATTAAATGTAAATAATTGAATACACAATAAATAAAAATTTACACTGAAAATAATTTACATTGAAAATAAGTTACGAACTGCAAGATAAAATGAAGTTATCGATTTTCCATTGTAGGGCCCGCTCATAGCACAGTGGGTGAGGGGCTCGCCCAGTGTGCAAGAGGACGTGAGCTTAAATCTTAAATGGACGTGGACTTAAATTTAAGGACAAGACAGAGCCTTTCTTAATTTTTAAGCAATCTTGAGCCTTTTCAAAATCAAAGACAAGACAAGAAAAAGTCTTATTACGATTTCGAGCAAACGAGAGTGTTTTTGGACTTTAAGGTAAAATAAGCGTTTTCAGATTTATGAGCAAGCGAGAGCCTTTTTAAACTTAAGGGCAAGAAAGAAACTTCTTAATATTTTTTTTGCCTTTTATTTTAAGCTGGTCATGTAAAAAAAAATATGCAAGTTCTTGTATGCAATTTTACTTAATAGAGTTAACAGTACAGATAACAGAAACTATACTTCTTGAATTTGCTTTGTTCAATTTTCTAATTAGTAAGAGTTAAAAATTTTTAATTCGGGAAGAATTTTTTATGAAATAACTGTTTTCTTAGGCAAATAAGCATCACTGACTAGCAATCCATCTAATTCTTAGTAGTACTTATAATTGAATTCTTCCTTGAGGAAAACAAGCATTAGCATCTGAAAACGCAATTGTTTTTCAGTATTATAAATAGATGAATTGTGCGCTCAGGTGAACAAGCATTGGCAATCAGAATTCTAATCGTTTTTTGTATTATTTGTTTGTACATGTTTTCTTCCCTGGAGGGTGAGAAAAAGCGTTTTTAGACATGTGAGCAAGCAAGAGCCGTTTTGAACTCGAGGGCAAAAAGAAGACTCATAAAATTTTTTTTTTCTTCGATTTTAAGTTGCTTATATACATAATGTATCGGCTAATACGTGTACGTTGTTTAACTAAATAGTGTGTACATAATATTGGTCTCGTTATACCTGATGATTTGTGTGAGTGCTTCTGTCGAGAAAAACTATAAAGCGAGATACAAGCTGAGAGCTCTTTCTCCGTACATGTACTGTATGATTCAGGTGCGCATGCCCCACGCTCAACTTAATGCATGTCTCCGTTGCAAAGGCAGTCTGCCCACCATACTTGAGCATTATGGTTCAGCAAAACTGCTGCCTCTACAAGTTTTGTTATTTAAAAGAGACAGTGGATTTTTTATCGTGTAGTCTATTATAAATTCATAAGCTTTGACATTATTTCAACTGCTCATAAGTACAATGTAATTGTTTTATAATCGCAAGTAACTTATAGGTTCCTTATTTAAAATAAATAAGTCCTTGCTGCTGCCGCTGGCTGACACGGGCTCGCTTCGCTGTTGCTGTCATCACTGCCATTACGAGCTTCTCTGCTGCAGGCCCTTAATTGCCTACCGTGTACACTTCAACACCTACTTAAATAAAACATATGTATCATTCTTAAAATGAATACTATTTTTACCTTGAGATAAATTTTGCGCTCTCAAAGTTTGAGTCCAATGCGTGCACGGTTAATTTGCGCAGCTCTCGTTAAAGTGTAATGCGATTGAAGTATTAATTGGCGATTACATAAATTAAATACGTTTGTACGTGCTACCTGATTCTATATTGCGTTTCTCTTTTATTTAAATCGTACTTAAGATGTCTGATATGAAAAGCCTCTATGCTCAGCAACTGACGCTTTACAAAAGGATGAAAAATGTTTCCGAGAATTTCAAAAATTAGGTTAAACGCAAATAACTTGTGGTAATGCAAGACTTGCAGTAAGGTAGTAAAGAACTTATACGAATGAATACTAATGATCCATAATCAGATCCTGGATCTTGATAAGGATAATAGCAAGCACGAATACCTTACGAAGAAGCTCAAAGAAGTATTTGAGGAGATTTATTGCTTGGTGGCAGGTGAGTTTGAAGATCACGTGAGCATCTTTGAATCTCCAGCCACGACATCCGAGACTTCTGGCTTTTTCTGACTACTTCTTCCCTTTCTACCCTAGTACTTCTTAACTTTACGTATCTATCCTCTCTCAATATTCCAACGTTTTCCGGCGACTTTTATAGTTGGAAGAGCTTCCGTGACATTTTTAGGGCCTTAGCTCACCTTAAAACCGAGTTCCCAGCTATTACCAAATATCAACATTTGCGACCCTATATGTCCAGAGACGCAGCCAACCTACTAAAAAACATTCCCCTCTCTAAAGATAATTACGCTCAGGCCTGGAATGCTCTTGTCAGATTCTATGATAGCAAGCGATGCCTGGTTGCTTCATACGCCTGTGTATGTCTTGTGGGTCTTTTCGAAGTAAATCGATGAACGAAAGAAAGCAGTCCGTGAATGACAGGTAGCTCTGTCTAAATTGTGTTGGTCTGCACCTTATTAAGAAGTGTAGGAGTAAGTTGCTTTACAAGAAAGAGGTCAAACTGACCCACGTCAAAAGCTCGTCTTCTTTGGATAAGTCATCTGAAGATAATAAAGACAAACCTGATAAGCAGAATAAGCCTCAGTCCAGGGAAAGCTTCTGCGTTACTACAAATCTACCACACGACTCCGGTGGTCTCAGGGAACCAAAGATCTTATTAGCTACTGTGCGCATCTATATTCGTAGCCCAGATGATCCTCGAATATTCATGAGAGCTTTGATCAACCAAGGTTCTCCAAGTTTGCTAATAACTTACTCTCTCTGCAGTTTATTACGCTTAAAAACCCATCTGACAAGCATTTTGTTGTCTGGTCTTAGTGATTCATCTTTAACCCTTGTCAGAAAAAAAGTTTTTATCACTATTTAACCCCATTTTGATTTTGGTTACAAGTGCGATTTGGAGGCACTTGTTGTTCCTAAGATTCCTTTTTATAGGCCCCCAGTTTCAAAGCGGTTAGTTGCCCTCCCACATATTCGAAGACTCCAACCTGCTGGGCGTGACTGACCAATCCATTGCTTTTTTGAATAAAATTATTTGACTCTTGTCCAGGCTAATTTTGTCTTAGCTGAAAATCACCTCTTCCAGCTATCGTCGGGAAGACTAACTGATTACTTCGCAACACGAGGAAGTCACGGTAATACACGTTACCAACGAATCGGATCTCCTTAAGCTCATGCAACGATATTTTGAAAAGCAAAAGAACTCCTTACCATATCGAAGCTCAAGAGAAATATGCTTCTTTACAAAGAACATTTCTCTTCCACGCATTCGTGAGCTTCTGATGACCGACTCGTCGTTAAGGCTCCATTTAAAGATTTTGCCGTCATCACTCTCCAGCTTCGAGAAGGTTTCTTCAAGACAGCACTCTCTATGTTTCGTCAACAAAAAAAAAAAGGTTTAAAACCGACCCTTGCTTGTTTGAATTGTACAAAGCCTTAATGTCTAAGTGCCTAGCTCTTGGTCACATGCGTAAGGTCTCAGACTCGAGTCTTGCAATGAACTTCTTACCCCATCATGGAGTCTTGAAGACCAATAGCTCATTCCATAAACTGCGAGTAGTTCTCAATGGCTCTGCAAGAAGTTCAAGCCGACAATCATTGAACTCTTTGCTTTACGCTGGCCCAAATCTTTTGTTGACCCTCCTTGAGTTGCTATTTAAGTGGAGGTCTTACAAGTTCATCTTCTCCTCCAATGTGGAGAAGATGTTTCGACAAATATTGGTTTACGTTCATGATCAGGCCTATCAAGCAATTTTCTGGAGGCCCCACGCCTTTTCAGAGATCAAAACGTATTATTTGGCTACAGTCACCTATGAACTGGTGTGCTTGCCCTTTTTAGCAACTCGCGTTCTACGCCAGCTGGCTGTTAAATAGTCTAAATCGCACCCCAAGGCTTCAAAAATTCTTCGTAAGGAATTAACCGTAGATAACTGCCTGTCTGGCGAACACTTGGTAAAGGAGATGGCTGACAAATGTAGAGAACTCATGAACTTGGTGGAGTTGGGTGGACTTCTTTTGCGAAAATTGTCCTCAAGTGCACAGAAGGCTTTGGTAAATGTTTCTTTTAAACTTCATGTCGATCAACCCAAAGCCTTGAAGGAGAGTTCTGATGCCATTTTCGTTCTTGAGCTGTCTTAGGAGCCCAAAACTAATGAACTTATGTTCAAGTTTACGATTGATAAGCCCCATGGTCTTTGGACTAAGCGAACTTTGTTTGCTAAGATAGCCAGATTCTTCGATCCCTTGAGTTGGTTTTCGCCTACGATAATAATCCCTAAGATGTTGTTGAAATCTCTGTGGTTGATAAAGATTTGATGGGATAATCCCCTATTAACATACATTTTCGAAAACTGGGTCAAGTGGCTGAATAAAGTTTCCAAGCTTTATCAGGTAAGAATTCTCCGATGGAACTTCTACTCACCTAAGGTACGACGTAAGGTTCATGGGTTTGCAGACGCGTCTAAATCAGTCTATGCAGCAGTCGTTTATACTCGCGTCAACATTCACTTCGCGTGACACTCCAAATAGCTAAGACCTCAGTCGCAACTATGAAGGTCCTTAGCATTCCATGACTTGAACTATGTGCAGCACACCTACTGACTAAGGTTGTTAGACATTATTCAGATCTGAAGATTCAGGTCGTAAGGCCGATTTCTTTGATCAATTTTGTTATAAGTTGCTTGGAGAAGAGGCATGATTCCTTCGTAAATAGTCTTTTTGGTCAATGTTCGAATTGGCTTCGGCTGATTCTAGCAACGGCTTATGTTTTGCGCTTTGCATACCAGTGTCTCATCAGACTGAGAAAATTATCAAATGTCTCTCCACAAGCAGACGTACGATCCATTGATTTGGGTTTCACTCGCAGGAAAATCTTCGTGCAATCTATCTCTTTAAGCTTGACCACTACCGAGGCTGAAATAGCTACCCTCTTTTTGGTGCATGCTCACCAATTGCGTTGCTTTGCACTGGACCTGGCTGTCATTAAACGCAATGTAAATCTCCCAATTAATTAACGTGAGCTTCTTCCAGCCATAAGTCGTTTGCGTGAACTAGCTCCCACTCTCTCTGATAGATTGTTATGAGTAACAGGCAGGTTAAGTAATGCCTTACTTGATACTGACGTCAAGCATCCATGGATTTTACTTGGCAGGGATAGCTTTACCTTGTTAGTTATTAATTACAATCACCACCTTACTCTTTATGGTGTCACTTAATGCCATTGAACGCGATTCACCGAAAGTACTGGGTGATAAATGCTTACTAACTGATACGTTCCAAACTTAGCCACTGCATGACCTATCGTCGTTATGCTGCTTGGCCACAGACCCAGTTGATGGCTGAACTGACAAAAGTCAGGGTGACTTCTTCCCTGGTATTTCAGAAGACTGGCGTAGATAATGCTGGCCCTTTCTCTGGCCCCCAGATATTAACAGAAAATTATTTATTATTAGAATAAGCCCTCAGGTAAGCAAGCATTAGTAACTGAAAATCTAACTATTTTTAAGTATTATAAACTAATAAAATGTGCCCTCAGGTAAAAAAGCGTCAGAAATCAGAAGCCCTATTTATTCTCTGTATTATAAATAAATAAAATATGCTCTCAGCCGAAGGAGCATTAGTAAATAGACACCTTACTGTATCCCGTACTGTCAAGTAATAAATGCATTTAGACAAACGAGCATTAAAAATTAGAAACCTACCTGTTTTTTAGTATTATTAATAAAGACAACGTACTCTAAGGCAAACAAGCATTAGCAATCAGAAAATCTAACGGTTTTTAGAATAACCAAGTAAAAAAGTTCTTAGCTTCAGCTCACATTTTAATAACAAAAAGTACTAAAAATAAGTTAGGTTTTTTACCGTTGACGCTTGTTCGCCTGAGAGAAAAATGTATAAATAAACAATACTAAAAATTATTAAGTTTCTTATCACTAGTGCTTGCTTTAAAAAAGAAGTATATTATCAAAAATTTCTGAAAATCAGCTTTGTTTTTAATTACCAATGCTAGCTTACCTACAGAATAAATGTAGTAATAAATAGAACCAAGAAAAAATTAGGTGCTTAGACATATTTCTTCTATCAACAGTACTACAAATTAGTTCGATTTATAACTAGAACACATATTATCTATTCGTAATAGTTAATAACAGATAGATTTCTAATTGCCCATGCTTGCTCACCAAAGTACACATTTCATCACCTAACAATATTCAATACAGTTAGGTCTATAATCATTAATGCTTGTTTGCCTGAGGTAAAATTTTTTTTTTTTTTAAATACTTCAAATCCATTGGGTTTCTTATCTAATGTAGCTTATATACTTATAAGCAACTGAGTTTTTAGTCACTAATGCTTTTACCTAAGGGTACTTATTACTTAACAATACTAAGTACAGTTTTGTGTCTATTAACCAATATTCGTTTGCATTAGGGTTAAAATAAAAAAAACTGCTGATGCTTGCTAGCCTGAGAGCAAATTTTGTTTATTCACAGTACTTTAAAAGAGTTAGGTTCCTCATAACAAATGCTAGTTCACCTAAGGGCGAACGTTAATGATAAATAATACGTTATTAAGATGGGTTTCTAATCGCTGATGCTCAATTGCTTGAGGGCGTTTACTTCTTAACAATACTAACTACGATTGCATATCTATTCATTGATGATTGTTTGCCTAAGGACACGTTCTATTTAATAATAATACTAACATAGTCGTATCAGTTGAAATTTTAATTGTTGATGCTTGTTTGTCTAAGGATGAATTTAATTTATTAACAATATCTGAGAACAGTAAGACCTTTTATTGTTAATGCTTGTTTGATTAAGGGTACCAACTTATTAATTTATCATTTTTATAAATAGTTGGGTTTCCCGTCACTTTATTGCCTTAGAGCATATTTAATCAATTAGCTATATTTAAAACAGTTGGGTTTTTTTATCGACAATAATTGTTTGCTTGGGTACACTTTTTATTCATTATTATTAGGCCAACGCTTGCCTATCTAACAAAGTTATGAATTTGTATATAATACTAAAAATCGGCTAGATTTCTCATCACTGATACTGGCTTGGCTCGAGAAAACGTGTTCTTATGAATAATACAAAAAACCAGTTGACAGTGGGTGATTGGATACCCAAGTGAGAAGTTATACTTTCATAAAAGTGTTTGGCAGATAAAATAATTATAAATATAAATATGCCTTTCATGAAACAAGACTGTATACAAAGGTGGTACTATTACCGTTGAAATGAGTATGAGTATACGTACGTTAGTTGGATATGGTTTCAATAAATATTCTAATATTGAATGAGTGAAACATTATAAGCAATATATCATGGCACAATACAATATAAGCAATGTCCTTTCAGAAAGTTCATCTTGCATTGGTTTTTTTGACAGATATTATGCAAGAATTCACTCATTATAAGCATCAAAGGTATACTAAAGATACCGTAAGAAATACCCACATAAATTGCAGCTTATTTAACTGTTTCCTCTTTCACATGTTTAATTTTAGAAAATTGCAATTCAACATGTAACCTTATAGAAAAATGACATAATATTACATTTCTAAGATCTGTATAAGCACCTAATTTTTGTTTGTATGAAAGATTACTTTTAGATTAACCTGTTTTATTTTTAAATAGATCTATAATTTTTTTTTTTTCTTTTTTTTAATTACACAAGAAAAAAGGAGTTAAGTATGCGTTAAAGCGTGTATGTGAACTGATTGACGTAAGAAAAATAATTTCTAGCGTTGCTGCATATATTTGCGCTTCTCCCACCTCTCTAAGTTTTGTGAAAGAAGAAAACGCAATAAAAATCGATTATAGTATTTATAAAGTCATGAAATTTTTTTTTTATGTATAAAAACTATGAAAAAGTATAAAAAATTTTATGAACTATCATTCACTTATTTTAAAAGAAACAAATTCATGATAAAATGATAAATGTTAATTAATACATATAAAAGCTGCTCTGCTAATATATTGTAATTTCCAAATTTAAAAAAAAAAAAACAGGTACCAAAAAATACATATTACAAGTATAGATAAACTAAGACTGAATAAAAATTTACATTAGAAATATGTTACGAACTGTATGATAAAGTGAAATAATCAGTTTTCTAATGTCGGGGCTGCTCATAGCAGAGTGAGTAAGAAGCTTACCCAGTGCGCAATAGATCAGGGGTTCAAACCTATTTGGAAACGGTAATGTGTGATGTGGTTGGTGAGATGATGTTGTATGGTGTTGTACTATGACGTTGTGTGGTGTAGTACTGGGGACTGGAAGTACGTCAAAAGGGGCGTGGTGAAAGGGGAGAATCAAGCAAAATCCACTTCCGTTATACTTTTTCTCAAGGTCACCAATCTGAAATCATTGATGTACTCCGTAGTCCAGAACGCGCCTATATAAGTATAACTTCAACAATTGGAATTCTGATTGCCAATGCTTGTTTACCTGACCGTACAATTCATCTATTTATCATACTAAAAAACGGTTGGGTTTTCAGATGTTTATGCTTGTTT
Source organism: Copidosoma floridanum (assembly GCF_000648655.2). The sequence goes on along the minus strand of NW_019384291.1, from coordinate 627,025 downwards.
GCTTCAAGGAACAATTTGTTAATGAATAATACTAAAAATCAGTTGAATTACCAGTCAGTGATGATTTTTTGCCTAAGAAAAAACTAATTTCACAAAAATGCTTCTTGAATTTTAAATCTTAAACTCTTCCTAACTAGAAAATCAAACGAAACAAATGAAAAAAGTAAAGTTACTGTAATCTATACTGGTTATGCTATTGAGTGAAATTACAAACAAGAACTTACCTACTTTTTTCGTACATTAACAACTTAAAATCGAAGGCGAAATAAATATTAAAAAAGTCTCTTTCTTGCCCTTAAGTTCAAAAAAGCTCTCGCTTGCCCACGAAACTGAAAACGCTTCTTTTTTCCTTCAAGTCTGAAAACACTGTCGCTTTCTCAGAATCGCAATAAGACTCTTTCTTGTCTTTGATTTTAAAATGGCTCAAGGTTGCTTGGAAATTAAGAAGGGCTCCGTCTTGCTCTCAAGTTGGAAATAATTCTCGCTTGCTAATGCGTCTGAAAAAATTTTTGTTACACTAATCCAACGATTTGTCGTAGCTTGTATTATTTAATTGTGATTGTCTTGTTACACTACAGCTGTACATCTTCTTGGAATATGTAACCAATAATTATACATGTTTGAGAATTTTCAAGGTACTTTTATGTCTGGTAATCGAACTAAAATGTGCACCCTTGGACAGTGGTATACTTCAAGTGAACAAAATAAAAATCTGACAAAGTAAATCTTGAAAATATGTGTTATGTTTATCTATGCGTACTCCAGTTTTCTTAGGTACACATATTCTTATGACAATCTGTGCTCTCTAAGCTGCGATGGCTTTAATGCCTGGGATAGCTTATACTTTATTCTCATTAACGCCCCCTGCTGTTGAAAAAATCTGGGATGCAGCTGCAGTCTGGCTGGCCATGTAATGAATTTTCTGCTAAAGTTAGTAGATGATAGAAACAAAAGACTAACTAAAGTCTTTGACACACTTACCAGAAGTCCCTATGGCCCTGTCAATGTCAAGTATTAAGTTTCACCTGGTTAGACAACCATCACATGGACAGCTGGTATTCACACCTTTATCTTAGAGTTTGGCACATAGTCGTGGTTGACTAATGATCCTGAGTGCGAGGAGGTAGCTATGATTACAATAAAAGCTTTGCACTATTACTAATCGTTAAAAACATTGAACAAATCTGTATGATCGATGAAAAGGAGCGTGAAAGACATTTGTCTGTTTAGCCATTTTAGCAAGATCACTGGAAACTTCTTAAATTTTACCTAGCTTGTCCAATTTATTCTTATGAATTTTTAAAGTTTTTACATTATCACAACGTTTTTTTTTTTTCGTTTAGTTATAATTAAATAAGTCTTACTGTTCAGAATTCACTCTTTGATATCATTACTTTAGAACTCAAAAAAGGAAAATTACGATTCACTTCTTTATAATCTTCTGTTAGGTACATCCATGTTGACTCATGTCTTTGCTAGCCATAAATTAAATTTAGGTTGCCTATACTATGAAATTTGACTTTAAATAATGTCATTAATTTAAGTTTCTGGTTTAATTAAATTGTAAGTTTGATAATGCCATGAGCTTACTAAAATTAAATTTCTGGGTAGTCATTCAAATATCTTAGGAAATAAAAGTTTAATGAATCCTCCAACCGTGATATTTATATTAATAAAAACGCGCAAAAGGTATTATTTTTACTTCATTTGAAAAACTTAGTTAAATTCTAAGAAATATGTTGCTTAGGCTTACACTACCATCAAATTTTTTATAAGCCACGAAAGGATTAAACGGTGTAGATTTGTTCTGTTTATGCTGTTCAGAATGCAGAGATTTTTTAGTAGCAAGTTCTTCTGATACAATTATTGTAAAGTTTTTTTTGTACACCAGTTCTTTCGCTTTTCTGCAACTACACTGCTTAAATCTTAATACCATTATGAATGCTTAATTTCCAAGGTCTTTTCTCTCCTTACGTCCAACCTTTCTAAATGCCAAGCTGTACTCACTCTATGATATGACCAAATTTCTAAACTTTGAATAAATTTTGAGTTATTCGTTGCATGCAAATAAGATAAATTAAAACTTTTAATAAAACTTACCAAAGTTACATAAACTATCAATATCAATATTCTTGGAGCCTATTGCAACCTTAAAATCACCACAACTATCTTCTGATTCAGGGTACGGTTCCATTCCTTATTTATTTTGTGAAATCTTAGAGATGCCACCTTGTCTCATAAGACTTTCTGATTTGTCTATAAATACATCAGTGGACAGTAGATACACAAGTCAAAAGTTGTACTTCCATGAAATTATATGGCAGATAACATAGTAATAAATATAAATATACCTTACGTATAATTGAACAATTTAAAATCATACATTATGGCATAATATAAAATAAATAATATGGAAGCTGGCCAGTACAAGACTGTGCACTTTAAAAAAAAATTTTGATGGTTTTAAAACAACTTACTACTGTCTACGCTGATTACATCTGTAAAGTCATACTTACATCTATCGTATACACTCACACACTAATTCTTAATCTATATTTATTAATATCTAAAATATAATATTTCAAAAATTAAGACAAACCATCCTGTAGTACCACTTTCTTTAATAGCATAGTAGTAGTACATGCCAGTAAATGTCCCTTCAAACCGTTAATTGCACATAGGTTTTTTTGACAGGTATAACACAAGCATTAAAAGTTTACTAAAAATATAATAACAAGTACCTAATAAAACTTGCAGATCATTTAACTGTAACCTCTTTCACATGTTTAGTTTTAAAAATTTACAAAAAAATTATGGAAATATGTA
>NW_019384291.1:593950-619716 GCF_000648655.2 Copidosoma floridanum | reverse complement strand
TTTAAAGTAATTTAATATTTCGTCAATACTTTCAATTAAGTAGTATGAGAAAAAGGAAGTAGACGCACGTTACAATAAAACCTTAACACAGATACAATAATACGATCAGCAAGCGCGGAAGCACGACTATATCATATAGAATGGACAATAGCAATGATCGACACTCTTCTCAAAGCTGCTTTTTTCCCATTAGCTGTAAGAGTGCATGTCATACTCCTAGAGTCTGCTAAGCAGTTTGCGTGGCTGTGACGTGATATCACCTTAAGATAGATGGCGTGGCATGCTGCTATGAGCTGTGCACTTCTTTCAGTGTAGTAAGCAATTTTCAGTACACATACACAAGAGATGAGTAACAGATAATATGGTAAATGATAAGAGAAGTTGAGAAATCAGGAGACGCTATAGTTAATATAGGCACGAAGTAACTAAACGTTACGACAAAGACGAATAGCAGAAGGCACTGAAAAGATGATGCACACATATATCTGGCCATCAAAAATACAACACTTGGCCATTATATCGATAGGGATACAAATATTCGTTATAAATCATATATATGTATAGGTAAATAATCAGTGTGAATTTAAAAGCATGGACCTTGTAGAAGTGCCTTGCTCAGCCGATGTGAAGATATCCCGCAGCCATATTTCGCCTTATGTCTTACTAAGTGGACGTGAACAACAAACTTTACTATGGGGGATGACAAAAAATTTATTTATTAGATGACATGTTAACAGTGCAATAAATAAAAAAAATTAGGGAAAATAATTCTTAATATAGCTACAAAATTGTTTAACAACGAAAACGATATTAGGGCTACTATTTGTATCGCGTGCCTATTCATCGACACTATTGTTATAGTGAAAGAAACTGTTTTATAACCATAGCTTAGGATTTATGGAGATTTTGTTTCAATTTAATCTGGATGAAATGGCCTAACTGGTATGCTTTGTATAAATAAACTGAGAAATTTTTATTTTATACAAAATTATTTGCTGATAAAAGGAAAATAGGCTTATCAAAACAAGAAATTATTAAATGTAATGTATGTTTTTCTCTACCATGCATTAAATAATTAATATTAAGTAACAAGGGATAAGATATTTTGGAATAAGTGTCTTCAAAATCTAAAGTTTTTATGACAAATTATGTACCATTTATTTGTGTTTACCTTCATAAATAAATCAAATCTTATAAAACTAATTTTTTCGTTGTATATTATTATTTTATGTCAATATCAGTTATCACTTTTGCGTCTCATTAAATTGCTTCTTAACGAATCCTAACTTCAGTGAATTTGATGGTTATATCCGCCTTAGCCAACAGATAATATAAATAATGGGATAAATACTTAATAAAATTGCTTGACACACAAACCCAGTCATCCAAAAAGTCAGAAACGGAGCTTGCTACTTGACTTGACACGAGACCAGCTCCAAGAGCTAATGCATCTCCACTGAGTTTTACACATAACGGTAGGCGGCAATATTTATAAATTTAACCACAATGTTAGAATACTGTAAATGGACACAACTTGCGTTACGTCTTGCAGACTTATAAGCTATTGAAGAAAGTTTGATAAAAATCTGGATGACAAATTAAGTTAGAAAATAAAATTTGACGAATTAAAAAATTTAAATGACTCAAAATATTTTGGTATTAGTAACAAGAACTATGCAAAATCTGCCAAAAATAGGCAAACCAAATCATTCAAGGTACTATGGACCACACCCTTAGATGTTTAAGGCCTTCTACCTCCTTAGCTACAGAAAAATTCTTTTATTTCTGTCTTTATACAATTTTTCTCGAAGAAATCCTTAATATACTGGATTTTTGAAGAAATGAGTGTTTGAGCGCAGTAATGAAGAATTTAAAATTAAAAAAAAATCTATTTTAAAGAACTCATACATTTAAAATAAGCATAAAAATAATTGAAGTTACTTTTTTATAGTAAGATGAAGTTTTGAATGAATAAAAAGCTAAAGTTTATTGAAACAAGTCCTAGAAATGCAAAACAAAAGTCCTATAATAAAAGAATAACACGTATAACACTTTATCACACACGGTTGAGGGAATGTAGTGATACACCTGAACTAATGAAAGTTATGTAGTTATATAATTTAACAAATAAAAATTATTTGTACCCGTAAACAACCATACACACATACCTACTTTCAATTAATCTTTCTATTTCTGTCAAAGTAGTTTTTTTCGTAGAAAATTTTACTATGTGTTCCAATTTGCTACTATTAAATATAATTAAGTTAGAATAGTAATAGTCGAATTTGACTTTCCTAAAGTTGTAAGTTTAAAGTCATTGATACAACTGAAATCAAAAAACAGCTTAACTAAATAAGTCTTTTTAATAATTTTTTGCAGTATAATCTTGAACCAAAAAACTACGTATATTTAATCTAGGATAGTGAAAATAATCTAGTAATACGCTGTGGGATACAACCACACAGACAAAGTACTTCGTAGGCACTGCGCCGCTGAATAGAGTAAGAAAATGTGGGGGAAAATGCCATGGAAAAGCATCACGAAGGATAGGCATGACTAGAAAGATAGAAAAAGATAAGATTTCCTCCCACGATCTTGGATGGAAATAGTTGGCGATCAAGGGACTCATACTTAACCTGCTCCCACGTTACGTAAACTTAGAATTATTGAGGCAGAGTCGGTTTGACATCATTTTCTCTTGCTCCAAGATTTACTTTTGGTTGTAAGTAACACGAGGTTGTCACACCGCACGTTGAGATTTTGGCTTGTGGAATGCTTGAAAAGGCAGTTCCTCGTCAACAAGACATTGGAACCCTAGCAGTAGTCTCAGCAACGTACGTTATTGTAACTTCTTGGTACTTCGCTTTGTGCTATTTTTTTTTTTTATTTATACATTTGTCCTTCATTATTTTGGTAGTCATCATATTTTTGGGTGTATGAGTTGTGATTCACATAAAGTCCATGATTTAAGGCCACCCATCTCTTTCTTCATTTTGTTATTTACACAGGAAAATATCAATTGTATCATATTTGATAATTTTCGTTTTAAGTTTCACTCCAGCGGTAAATTAGTCATTATCTCAAGCCATTGTAGGTGAACCATGGATCTTCTGTTTTGTTTCAATTTTCTTTGATTATATTACAAGAGAACTTGTGGAACCCACGAAGTTGTAAAATATCTATTTTATAATGTCTTGCGTAATAAATTTTCATCATGTGGTGCATAAAAATCAATGCAAGGCTTTATCTCGATAGATCTGTTTTTTAGATTCAATAATGCCGAAATTGCTAAATGCGAGTTATATCATTTTGTTACTAATCACATCAATGATTTTATCTTACTTCAATTTTATAAGTTTAAATAGAAAGCATTGGATTATTTAGTTGCACTAATTTTTTATTATGTTAAATTACTATCATCGATTATTATTCTCCTAAAGTCAAAATTGTATATGCAATACAAATATATGAATTTAATTTTACTTTAGAAACATTATGTAAAAGAAGAGAAAGTTATCCATGCCCATTTCTGTAATGGCATAATTTTTGGTCGTATGTTTAAAGCGTTATTGTATTATCTATTTGAATTATCATATAAAATCAGTAGTCAAAACTCAAAGCAAAATTTTAATTTCTTCGATTATTTATTTTAAGTGTTAAAAAATAAGATAATTCTCTTTTTCCTTCTATTTCGTTTTATTATCTTTGTATTTGTTCCTAAGTTTATTTCGAGAAATACAAGCCCTTTACGTTGATTTTTGTTTTTCTTCTAAATTTCCACATTATCTTGTGATACTTTATTATGCATATTGAAAGATTCATTTTTGTGTGATTTCTTAGAGGCATGAAAAGATAATACTGTTTAATTAACACGAAGGGCCGAACGTATGTTGCTGTTCATGACAGAGGCATAAGTTAAACAAAATGCAAATTTTATTATGAATAACTTTACAACATGCTTCTAAATGTAATTGTATAAAGATATCTTTTGACACGAGGCTCAGAGAAATAATTAATTTCAGTGAAATTGTTACGTTGTACGCACTGATAAACCTTAAACAAAATAAACAAGAAGTGATTCAATTCAAATCCACGTCAAAAATTTTAGACCAGCACACAGCGGGCGAATTGGCTTTTTTTCGTATTAGAATCGTAAATCTCCAAACAGAATGAAGATATTGCTTTGATTATTTTTTTGTCTTACAGAAAATTGGACTAGATGTGCAGGAAAACTATAGCTGATAGTGTAACGATGTTTTAAAAAATTATAATTTGTTATGAAATTTTACAACATTACTTAAAAAATTGAAAATTGGTAACAAAATTTAGATTTTTTATAGGGTTTTCTTAAAATTACTGATAAAGGGAATTTTTGGGTTGCCAATCACGAATATTAAATTAGTTTTTTAAAATTTAAAATGGCCGATCACATTTGTTGGTTTCTGCATTTGCTTTCCCACTGCATATTTTAAGTTAAAATTATATATAAAAATTGTATCACACTTTTGACTATATGATTAATACGTTAAAAAGAAACTTATAAGTTTGACTCTGAATTCTTCGTTAAAATCGTGCAATAAAATTTAACGTTGTCATTATTAAATAAAATAAGGAAAATGAAAGTTTTAGAGTTTTTAAGAGCATGGCTCTAATATAGTTTAGCTTTAATTTAATTTGGCTATATGGCTATAGTTTGATTTTATGGTTATAATTTAATTTGGCAAGGAAGTAAGAGAATGCGTGATCATTAAATTCTTAAATCAAATTGTTCGTCCTTAAATAAAACAGATTAAAGCACGACGTTTACTTATAAATATTATGTGAAAATAGCAAGCAAACGTTAATGGTTAATATCTTTACTTTGAAATTCAACAAGAATGATTTATAAAAATCTTTATGCAGATTTAACACTAATTCGATATAGATTTCTCGCTTAAAAATTTTTGCAGAGCTTCAACGGGGTACAAAGGGTAAGCAAGTTCTTCAGTGGTAATTTAAATTTTCAAACTCCATTGTTTATATTATAAGTTTGTTCACGGCTCATTGTATTTAATGAATCTAAAACTTGCTCAACAAATTAATAATAATTATTGTTGAAAACTTAAAAACCGTTTAGGCAAGAGCACGCAAAATAATATGATTACAACTGAAAATATACAAACAGTAAGGTGATGCTGTAGACTTTCCCGAGGTAATTGAAACTCGAAGGAAATCAGCGAACGGGTTACTTTGCTACGTATGTCTCTCGCACCTTGGGTCTGATTGGATCTCTCTCGAAGCCAAAATAACGGCTACTTATACATATTTTATAGGCCTATGGCTATGACTCTAATATTATTTCATCTCATAGGCCTTAATGATTGTATACATAAGGTGTTCCCGTATTTTTCTGAGTTATATGCAAATACTTCAAGTATTACTGTGACTTTTATATGATTTTATGTGTCATTTATCAGTTGACTTGTAAGTTAATAAAGTCTCGTTGTAAGAAATTTTGTCGTGAGCTGTAAAACAAGTAATTAATTTTCAACATAAGCGAGTAATGTTGTGAGTATTACCAGAGAATGTAATGCTGCATGAATTCGTCCTTTTTCCAATACATAGTAAGTAGTATAGATATAATCAAGTTAATTGGGAATAATTAAAGAATTATGCATAGATACATTTTTGTTAAGAAAGTGGTATATACATGTAGTATAGGTTGCCATATTATTAAGTCTGTCCATATTATCGAAGGTCCAAGACGTAACACATAAATATTAATAATAAACTAATGTATAAACATAAGTTTCTTTTTTCAGATAAATTTATTTAAAAATTTAGGTCACAAAAGTTTAAAATTCACATTACTGTCAACTTTAACATAATTAACACGTTCTATGTATGCTTGCTTGGGTTCTCGTGCTATCTCTCTCGATTCCTAAACAAAAAACTTAAGATCATGCATGTTCTACTACTATAAATAAATTCACTGTATTTATTACTTACGATATGTAAGTATGATGGTTTTATAAAGATAATAGAGCTAAAAAACAGTGTTTTTATTTATTTGATAATTCACGTCATTTAATGCAAAAAAACTTACACTCTTAGTAAATCAGTTTTTCAACCAATTTCTACTAAAACCAATATTAAATAATAAAGTATACATTAGATGTTACAGTAAAGTCTTAAAACTGTATTATTAAATACAGAAATTTTTTGCCTACAACCATACACCGAAACAGATGCCACGCTAGTAGTATCGTATTCAATTCTTAATTCATTTGCACACGTTTGTCAGCATATTTATAAGTAAACACACACTTGTGATAACATTATTTGAAATAGACATTACTGAAACTCTGGACACATATCTCAAATAAGATATTATATGCTGCTTTTGACTTTTCTTACAAACCTCCCTAACTGAGCAAGAAATAAATAAAACAATACTCGTACAAATGTTCATAATATACTACTTAATTAGGATTACATCAAAAATGCTTCAAATTAACGTAAAAGTCTGTCATAAATAGTAAATTTGTCATTCCTAAATAGTCCCACAGACAAATTATCTTTTTAGTTTCTGACGGATTCCAACTTAACATAGAGACTTTCTTTATTGACGAATTTTAAACTATAAACTATCTAAGCTAAAACTACTTAGAACACTTATAAAACTTATTTGGGACGGTCAAAGTATTAAAACTGTCTGATTGATATCATTTATTATTTGTGCTTGAGTTAAAATTTTAGTATTTAATATAGGCCTCTAGTCAGTGTAAATATCAATAAATATCACAACAGACAATAAGTACAGGAAGTAAAGGAGGATGACCTCCAAAAAAATCAAAAATAAGCATTATTATCGGCTGAAAACGGAGAAGCAATAAAGGTGCATCCTAAAAGACCTTACATTGATGAGCTTTACAAAATGCTTCAGCGGCTGACAACAATATATCAGTATTCGAGTTAGCTTTCAAGCAAGCAAAAAAACACGAAGATAATATTGTAGCTGAAGATAAATCAAAGATTTTTTCTGAGGTACAAAATGAAAAAATGCACTCAAATAAATCTGCATTAGCATTTTATATCGAACACGATTATACCAAAAGAAGATATCGAGCATTAGTAAATGATATTCAACAGCACGGAAGTCATATTTACCCAAATTACGATAAATTATAGTATATTACAAGACGATACTTTTAAGATCTGAAACCTTATGCAGAGTGCCTTGCAACTCTACCACAACTTGTGATTCATATTGCTTTGATATTGTTGTCCTCTAAATGTCGTAAAATTTTGAATTTAAATAAAATGGAAAAATTTTGACACGAAACGTATAACTTGTGCTACAAAACCTATCCCTTTGCAAGAATAAGTCCGACAGTACACAAGCTATTAAAGCATGGATGTACTACTGCTCGTCAATTTTCGTTGCCTATGCTTTTTTATTCTGAAGACACAAACAAGTCATGCCATAGATTATACCATAATAATCAGACATGACACGTACGACAAATATTTAGGAAAGCGAATTTACTAGATATTTTTAATTGAGCCGTTGTCAGTAGTGATCCATTAATTTCATTGGTATTGATTAGTAGGAGAATATGAAAATTGAAAAAAAAGTGACCTGAGATATCAGAAGATTTATCGCAAATAGGTAAGATTCAATAACATCATTTGAAATATCACACATTTAAAATGATCTATATTTTAGTCATAACACCGATAAGGATAGAGACAATGATAATTGTCTAAGAAGCGACAACACTACTGATACAGAAAATAAAAATGAATAAAATTAGAATCAAACAATTATAATAAATTAGAAGTTTGTTGATTAGCTCAATTATTTGTTTTATAAATTATGTCAAATAAAAAAGATGGTTAAAAATGTTGCAATTTCTTATGAATATTTACTAATTTGCCCATTCCAGCTCACCATATTGGATTGGCTATTTTGAATTTTAAAAAACTAACTTTATATTCATGATCAGCGACTCCAAAAACCTTCATATCAGTAATTTTAATGAAATCCAACATAAAATCTTACTTTTGTAACCAATTTTCAATTTTTTTTGTAATTTTTTTAATTTCAGTCAGCTATATTGGATCGGCCATTTTGAATTTTGAAAATCTATCGTAATATTTGTGACAAGAGACCCTAAAAACCTCCATATTAGTAATTTCAAGGAAATCCTACAGAAAATCTGAACTTTTCAACTAATTTTCAATTTGTTAAGTATTTTTTAAAAAGTTTATAACAAACTATAATTTTTTAAAACATCATTACAGTATTACCTTTCATTTTTCTGTATATCTAGTCTAATTAGCTGTAAGACAAAAAAAATTAAAGCGGCATCTTCATTTCGTCTTGGGATTTATGATTTTGATACAAAAAAAAGCAAATTAACCCACTGTGTGGCATGGAAATCGTGAGTTTCACTGTAAATGTTGATATGTGACAAATTTACACGGCAACATATGTAAATATATTCATCAGGGCCACATTAATTTGGCATACCTGGCGTCAGAGATCCATCGGGTTTGAGTCTCGGTATTCTCTTACTTATCTTGCACCTCTGTAAATCTTTTTTCTCGCGTGCGTATTTTAACTTTAATTCGGATATCATGTGAATATCAAGGCAATATTTTACCATACTAATGACTATGAAATATATATTCATAATAACATAGAACTGCACAGCATATAAGGCATAATTTACAGAAGAGGGACTGTAAAACGTGAAATGTTAAAAAACAATATTTATATGACTAAATCTACTGTAAATAATCTTATTTATTTTATTTCAGAGCTTATATGTGAAACTACAATGATACAGTAGCGCAGTTTCTTATGTTAGCAATGAAACATATCTCTTTATAAAAGATCTTACTAGTTGATAAATTTAAGTATAAATTTGCTGTAGCTAGTTATTAGAGAAAAAAAGAGCTCAGTTATTTTCATTAAGCAACCACTACACCGTGCTTTATAACGCAAGTGTCTATTATTATTATTATTAATTTTGGAATCACAGCAAAGATTCTTATGTCCAAAAAAATTTTTTTCTTGGGAACCACTGCCACGAATATCTTGTTAAACAGTTTGTTATATTGCTTATCAACACTAAGAATTATTTAAATTTGAGTAATTGCCTCACTGCATAGCTATCTTGTTGAAGATACTAACCTTTTTGGTTACTTCTTAAAAGGAGGCGTGATACAACTTCAAACGGCTAATCACTTATTTGACAGCGTTGTTTGTGTTTAACCAGCAGCAATTTATTAAATAATCAGTAGTTGCAAAATCACGCCCAGTATCATGTTATGGTACACAGGCTCTGATGGTACATGATTCCTCCTTCTCCAAAAAAAAAAAACATTAATTAAACCCTACTATTTTAGTTTTAACTAAGATTATAAATATGTCAATAGCTTTTTTAAGATATTTATTATTCACAGTTTTTAAATTGTCTTCTTTCTAACAGATATAACAAATAAAATAGCCATTGTAAAGAAGAAATAAAGCTAAATATTCAAAGAAGATAAAGGTTGATGAAGAACTGATAAGCAATAAAAATTATAATTCGTAAAAGAAGCCACACATTGATAATTATAACTCAGATTGTACTAAGCATGTGTAAAACGAGGAAATGCTACAAGACTCTTCGTCTCACCTTCAAACTTTTGAGTCTGAGTCTTAACACTTGCAAAGTCTTGCCTCATTTTAAAATCTATACAAATTCCCAAAACCTAGGAGTAAATGACCAAATTACTGCGCACTCAAATTTTCGGCTGCACTTAATTTCTCATTTCTCAATATTTTTCAATACAAATTAAAAAAGTTTCACTTAATCTTTATCTGCAGCATCTAATGCTATTTAAACGACAAACGTTTTTCTGTTATGTTACTCATTTTTTTTCAACCATTCTTTGAGTGCTGATATCAGTTGCTGGTATGACTTAGTTAGCTTCAAGGGAGTGAGGAGACACCGATGAGATCGCTGCTGATTGGTCATCCGCCATTGAAGGCTCCTGGGGACTTTAGTGATTTACTTGTACATATGTATATGTTCATACAGATATATTTATATCGTGACGTATATATATATATGCTAAATGCTGCGTTTTCAAGGTCACGCCTTTCTCCATGAGCTTCAAATGGCGGACATGCTCTCCTCACTCCCTCGAAGCCCGCGAGTATTACTGCACACGGTTATAAAATCAGCACCAGTCACTGCACCCCCCACTACTGTGCGGGTCCCTCTCATAAGGTTTTTATGCTGATGCCCCAGACCCAGTTGCTGCGCGCCAATTACTACGAACGACTACAAAGTTTTGTAGGTAAGATTCGTTTCGAGTCACTCAGTTAAACAATTATAAATGTCATTATGTAAAGTATGATTATGAATTGAACGTTATTACTGTCCGTACGTCTAACAATATCTAAGCACCCGAATTTTACAGTCTGTTTTTCTTACTGTCTATTACCGATGAGTACGCAGTAGTTAGTGCCTGCACAGTAGTTGGGTCATTTACCCCTAGGAGACTCTTGAAAGTATCGAAAAATACATTTAAGGCATACGATACTTTCATAACTCTTGAAGGTCTGTAAGAAAATTTTTTAGGGACTTTTAAAACTTTTGGAAAGTCTCGATCGTCTTAAGAAAGATTTGTAAGATTTCTCATTTCCTTCAGTGGCTTCGAATGTGTTTACCAGTGTAAACGTGAATTGTGAAAAATCTCTCTCAACACAGTAATCCAGGGTTAGACTTAATTTGGAATGGTTTTTTTAGTATACATTATGTATACATTTGATAATGTTTTTGGCGCTAGTCTTTAGCCACGCTCTGACACAGTGGCAATAGATAGAATCATTAAGCCTGCAAGATCGAGTAAGAACTGCATGGCAAAGGTTATACGCCTTGATTTACATTCAATCGTCTCATCCATTGCCACTATCAGAATGTAGATGAAGATTACGATTACAAAAGTTTTAAAGTGCACATGTAATGCGTGCAAAAAAAGCGTAAGCACATTATCAGGTGAGCTTTTTCGTAATCCAACTGCACACTTGTGACCATAGTCGAAGCTTTCTGCTAATCTCTAGGGAATTCAGAAATTTTTTAAACCTTTTCTGAGACTACAAGACTTCCCAAAAGTATTAAACATTTTTTTGAGTCTTCCAAGAGCCTCGAGCGTCTCTGGATTTTTTCGAGACTTTGACATAAGATCGAGATGAGATGAGACAAAAAATTTTCAGGTCTCATCTCTTTTGGTCCTAATCTCAAAACTTTTTTATTAAGACTATCTCGTCTGGTTCCAAAGTAGATATCGTACAGGCCCAGACTGTTATGAAGTTAAAATAAAAAAAGTCAAAAAAACGTTATTTGTACTTATGTGTTCTTTTAAGAAGAAGAGATTTCATTTGCATATAATCATTAACGTGACACACAGCTTTGATCAATTATTTGTCTGGTATTTTGATATTTTGTTTATTTGTATTCTGGTCTTACAACTTAAGTTTAAATTAAAACATCAGACTACTTTTCAGTAAGGTTCACTAGTAAGTTTCTAAGAAGATATAGATATACTCTCGTTTTACTGCAACATTTTTTTATTCCAATAGTTTCTGTAAATTTTACTTTCCACTATTTTTTCATTGACACGTGGTTACGTCGGTTTTCGTAATTATTTATCTCATCCACTATTTCATGTTATTTTTTAATGTATGTGTTTTATGCTATTTTGGTCAAGGCTTTAGTCATGGGTTCATCCGTTCTAAAAACACTGCAAAAATCTACGACGCACTATTGTTGCTTGATTCGCGCTTCTATCTGTAAATGAAGCTTTAGAAAAAAAAATTGATAAAAAATTGATAATTTCTAATGATTCATCATATCATACACTATATTCATATGGCTATATAAGGCCATGCATATAAAAGCTTAGCTGAAAGGAATCATTTGAAAAATTTGTTTATATCTAAGCCAGTAAAACTGAACTGCTTACAAATTTTTTTCATAACCGACCATTTATTGTGTAATAAAAATATAAGATACTACACAAAAGCCTTTGAATATTAGTAGTCTTGGAAAGTTCTTCATTGTTAGCAGTAATTACGATTACAATGTATTGAGTATCCCATCCATAACTTCCTTTTAATAAACGTGAAAAGTATTGCTAGTTTAAAATTTTTGTCTAATATAAATATCCACATTTTCGTTACTTAAAAAAACTGTTGAAAGTAGCTTGATCGATTTTGTTTTCTTCAATCTTATGATTAGAAATATATTATTGACAACTATTTATATAAATGATATTCATCCTCTGAATCGAAGGTCCAAGACGTAACACATAAATATTAATAATAAACTAATGTATAAACATAAGTTTCTTTTTTCAGATAAATTTATTTAAAAATTTAGGTCACAAAAGTTTAAAATTCACATTACTGTCAACTTTAACATAATTAACACGTTCTATGTATGCTTGCTTGGGTTCTCGTGCTATCTCTCTCGATTCCTAAACAAAAAACTTAAGATCATGCATGTTCTACTACTATAAATAAATTCACTGTATTTATTACTTACGATATGTAAGTATGATGGTTTTATAAAGATAATAGAGCTAAAAAACAGTGTTTTTATTTATTTGATAATTCACGTCATTTAATGCAAAAAAACTTACACTCTTAGTAAATCAGTTTTTCAACCAATTTCTACTAAAACCAATATTAAATAATAAAGTATACATTAGATGTTACAGTAAAGTCTTAAAACTGTATTATTAAATACAGAAATTTTTTGCCTACAACCATACACCGAAACAGATGCCACGCTAGTAGTATCGTATTCAATTCTTAATTCATTTGCACACGTTTGTCAGCATATTTATAAGTAAACACACACTTGTGATAACATTATTTGAAATAGACATTACTGAAACTCTGGACACATATCTCAAATAAGATATTATATGCTGCTTTTGACTTTTCTTACAAACCTCCCTAACTGAGCAAGAAATAAATAAAACAATACTCGTACAAATGTTCATAATATACTACTTAATTAGGATTACATCAAAAATGCTTCAAATTAACGTAAAAGTCTGTCATAAATAGTAAATTTGTCATTCCTAAATAGTCCCACAGACAAATTATCTTTTTAGTTTCTGACGGATTCCAACTTAACATAGAGACTTTCTTTATTGACGAATTTTAAACTATAAACTATCTAAGCTAAAACTACTTAGAACACTTATAAAACTTATTTGGGACGGTCAAAGTATTAAAACTGTCTGATTGATATCATTTATTATTTGTGCTTGAGTTAAAATTTTAGTATTTAATATAGGCCTCTAGTCAGTGTAAATATCAATAAATATCACAACAGACAATAAGTACAGGAAGTAAAGGAGGATGACCTCCAAAAAAATCAAAAATAAGCATTATTATCGGCTGAAAACGGAGAAGCAATAAAGGTGCATCCTAAAAGACCTTACATTGATGAGCTTTACAAAATGCTTCAGCGGCTGACAACAATATATCAGTATTCGAGTTAGCTTTCAAGCAAGCAAAAAAACACGAAGATAATATTGTAGCTGAAGATAAATCAAAGATTTTTTCTGAGGTACAAAATGAAAAAATGCACTCAAAGAAACCGCATTAGTATTTTATATCGAACACGATTATAGCAAAAAAAGATATCGAGCATTAGTAAATNAATAAAGAACTTTGAAGTTATTGAAGACGTTTCATGTAATTAAAAGCATACACTAGCCTCTACCTCAATTGATTAATAGAAGATAAGAACTGGTCTACTGCAACAACAATACAAATTACTCACAAATAGAAAGAACTCACTCCTAGTTTTAATGAAAGTTCTTACTATTTGACTGACTATTTATTAATTTAATGTAGATTAGTCATGTGAATTAAAAACTCTACCTTGTGTGTAAGTCTGATATTAATTTATGTACGAATTATTTGTATTATTGTCAAAGCTAATTTTTATTTATTTAAAATTTAAATAACATTCTTAGCTTCCGTAATACCTACAGATGTTACTATCTTGCAATGCCGTTAGTATACACATCAAAAGTTCTTGTAAATTTTAAAATAAAAACTATTTACATGAATAAGTTGGAAATAATTTTAACAAAGCAACAAGATAAGAGGAATTAGAAAAAAAAAGAAAAAGAAGTGACTACAAATCATTTTGGTTAACAATAAAACATGTGTATTAGTATTCGACCCGGGTAAGACTTGCATAACCATAATGCTTTATTAAAAAGAAGTTTTTATTATTATCTCATGATTTTTTGGTTAAAAAATTATCTTTTACCTAAGTTATCAACTTGCACACCATGTATATTGAAATCACAAATAAAAGTATTATAATCTAAGTTCCAAAAGACTTGCTACGCAAAATTTTTCCACAAAATTTTTTATTTATATTAACATTCTGCCATTTAGATGTTCAAAATAAAATGACATACATTTTTATGTACATATGGATACACTGAGCACTCGTAATCTTTACTCTGTACCTATATTTTACTACTAAGCTCTTAGAAATGTAAAGAAATCAATGTATACTAAAAGCTGAGACCCAAGGCTTGTCAAGAAATGACACAAGCCGCAACCTTCAAAAAAATCAAGGAACTTCGTGATTTATTAAAATCCAAAGTATTTTTATAGAACTTTGTTTTAATAAAGAACTTTGAAGTTATTGAAGACGTTTCATGTAATTAAAAGCATACACTAGCCTCTACCTCAATTGATTAATAGAAGATAAGAACTGGTCTCCGCAAAATGCCATTTGTGGCAAGATTATAACTTGTTCACTACGTGGAAACTGACCTTAAAAAAAATTAATACCTCTGCACAAAAAACAATACATACTACAACTTTGTAATTAGTTCTTTTTATACAAATTTTAAGATTTGATAAAGCGAGAATTGCCTTTTATTCGTCAACAAGTAATGCTAATTTTATCTATAATCTAGCGGGCCCCCATCTCTGCTTCGCCCGAGACTCACTAACTAAAACACTGTAGTATGTTGACAGTTCATGTGAAACGTTATCAGTTAAAAATTTGACATCTATTTTTATACATTTTTTTTCGCCACTAAACTACAAATACATATTCTACATATTTAAAAACTTGAAGATTCAAAATATTACTATAAGGGTTACAGTGAAAAGCTCATCTCTCACTTAATAAATTCTTTATGTATCGATTTAGATGCTGTTTTAATTTTGATAAATTTTGAGCATCAGTTTTTTGACGCCTTAAATTAAATTTGTTATATGCGTTTAAGTTTTCTTCCAGTTCATCTTTTTGTGACTTTTAGCATGGTTAAGATTTTTGTGAGCCCCAAAGGCTATCTTTTCAGCTTTATAAGGCTGTAATGTCTTTGTTGTCAAAGGAGTTAGACGTTCAATAACCCTGAAACGGACCGGTAAGCTTTTAAAGTACGCTCTTTCTTGACTGAAGTTTCCAGCAAACGTGATTGTCTCTATACCTCAGGGTGATTTTCTCTGGCCTGTTATTGCAGCACCACACTGATCTGGAGGAGAACTACAACATTTGATGCTTTGGAGCTCGTTGTAGAGCTCGTTCCCAACGTCACCTGGTACAATGTTAAAGATGTTGGTGTCTAAAGCACCATTTTTTTTGCACACTCAGTTATTTTGGTGATGTAAGGTGGAGGGATTGGTTAGTGATGCTTGCTCGTTGGGGACTGTCCCGTAGGCTCAAGTTTATTTTTCCTTCATAGCTGTTAGGTTCTTCCAGCGCATACCTTGAAAAAGATCGGTGATTCCTGGTTGAATGCTTTGAGTCAAGAGCGTAATTGGTTTAATAGTGGTCAGCTGTACATAGTCTTTTAGTCGACGAATCGGTTCTGGAAATGGTAGTAAAAATGTATTTGTTGGCAGGGTAGTTGGAACTTAGATAGCCCTTAAAAAAACCGATGAGATTGATGGTTAAGTAGGGTTAAAAAATACTTATAATAGCCCTGAAGAAGGTTAGTGGTGAAATTTTCAGTTATTCCTTATTTTCATTCTTGATAATGGAGAGCTGGTTGTGGGTAGCTTGACTCTTGCCCTCGAAGGCTCTGTGTACGGAGACCGTGACGAAGGGAGATACGCCACTGACCAAAGAATATCTTGTCTTTGGGTCGTACCCCGGATAACCAACCGGTCATTGTTAGTCGAAAGAATGGGCCTGGATATACCTTCTCTGTAAGATGTGCCCTCAGGATGACCACTAAAAAGGAAGCCGATGTGGCTGCCCGTACTCTTCAAGGCTGTCTTCCCTGATTTGAGTTTGAAGTAAAAAATATCTGACGATACCAGGCAGGATGGTTGAATGGCCATAGAACTCTAAAGTGTTCAAGCAGGTTATGTTCGGGTTAGACACGTCTCCTAGTATTTCACCAGAGACGTTCACGTTCCAAACGCCTATTTTCCCGTTGTACTTGGTTATCTTGGCCATCTGAGATAAAAACCGATTTATTTCGCTTGTCTATGAAAGAAAAGTGTCTTAGGTAGCCAGGATGTCCAGCTGCACGAGTAACAACTTTGTTCTTGGAGTGCTGTCAAAGAATGGCTACGATAATTGACAACTCGATGGGTGGATTCTACTGAACTGAAGCGCAAAGCTAGCTTATTTTAGAAAATTTTTGAGCTTCTTTATCTCTATTGTTATTGTTTTTTGTGAAAAAAGAAGTATGCGAAAATAATCTTCGAATTATTAAGAATTAGTATAAAAAATTTCAGCAAAATCGATTCAGTAGTTTTTACGGTTAGCGATTACAACGGTTTTAGCTACTTTACTTTATGTATTAGTATGATACTTATTCAACTTTGTATGTAACACATTTGTAGACAACGTAAGCGTTAGGTAAGCAATACGGTTTTCAAATTTTAATAAAAGAATGGTTGTTTTCCGTCTTGTATTGAATCTTAAAATACCGTAAGTGCAGTTTCTAATATAAGTTATTATTAAAAAGCGATTCGCAAGGCTGCAGCAGGTATTGTTTTTGCGTGCAGATGTCTATTTTCTAAAAGTTTGCTTTTCGAGTGGTAATATTTTTTAATCATGCTGTAAATAAAACTTTATAAAAATTCATTATTATGTTATATTAATTAGTTTCGATTGTGGCTGGTAAACAATATATACCACACAGCACTTCCTGAATACTAACAAAAACCTTTTACTAGAATCAAATATGACAAAAATACTTAAGATCTAAACGAATGATGCTATTACTTATAGTTACTGTGAGAATAGCTACTATTATTATTCTGACTTCTGTAGAGAATTGAGAGGATTGTTATCATAAGATTCTTCTTAAAAGTAAAAGTTTTATATTAATTATTCCAGATAATTTAGAAACATGATACTTTAAGTAATGTTACTACTGATTTTATTTTGAAAATCACCAAAGCAAAATAACATGTATAAATACGTATAAAATAGCGCTATTGTACATCTTATATATAGTGGTACTGCACTACTTGATTTATAACTTGTTAAATAAATCATAAATTTTTTTTTTCACTTCAAGAAAAAAATTATTTATATTCATAAATTATATGAGTTAGGTTCAGTTTATTTCATTTATACTTTATTAAGCCAGGATAACGTTTTTCTGTAACTGCGTAGCTTATCTCACAAAGTATATGATTGTTATGTTTTTTTTTTTTTTGTTTACTGCTCACCACGATGGACATATGGACATATTTATCGTAAAATGTTGATGAACACTGAATCTTCCATATTAAATAATACTTCGTTATGTGAAAACTTGAATGGACACTTATCAATAGAGAACTATCATGGATCTAACACCGTTTACTTGGTAATAACACTGATGTCTGTGGTAGGAGGAGTGTTCGTTGTTTTTGCAATGATGGCTCTCTGTTATAGATCGGTTGTTGTACATAAGAACTTCTCTCTTTGTTTAAGGTACGTATACGTTTATTTATAGGATATTTACATTTAACATAAGAATAATGATCGAATCAATGTGTTTATAATTAATTATAGTTTTTATAAAAATACTGTACTCCTGACCTTTGTTATTTAGTATTGCAAGGAGATGTAACTTTTTTAAATTTTTTTTTAAATTAGGAAAAACATGAACTATTACTAAACTATCTATGACATCATAATTTTTGACACGTTTAAAGTAATATAAGATAATTAGAAGTGCTACAAGAAGAGTCAATATTTTTTCTAGTGTGATTAGTTTTTTATCTAGCGTTTAAAAAATTTTTGTTAAATCTTACTCACCTGCCTATTTTATACAGTAGCTCATAAGAATAGCCTATTCCAAAATTAGTACATCTTGCTGTTTAGGACTCAATACACGCATGCAGCATTATATTACTCACAAATAAAATTTATTTCTAATAAATAATCTTAAGAGTAAGATCTTTGGAATTATAATGAGAGCAATTTTTGTCCCCCAAAATAATTAATCCTATTTCTTCAAATTTTTTAGTGCTGATTGATAAATCTTACCCGTAAATATTTATTTAATATATCGTAAATCGATAAATCGTCAACAATTGCAATCATCAGCTCTGGTACTAATAAATAAGACTAAGTGCCTGAACTATAAAATATATAAAAAGAAAAAATTTATTTATTGAAAGAAAAGGAAAGAAATTGTTATGTTCTCGATTGCTAGCTAGAACTTATCAGTGTGGCATGTTAGCCATTTAGTCATAGAAAAACATGATCAACATCAGGAATAGTGCGGGTTATTGTAATTCTGGCAAAAGTAACGTTGATAAGCTTTTGCTAGCGGTCAAATACGAAACAATTTTGCTCCTTTTTTCTCGTATTCACTAACTTTTCCTTTACATACACTCAACGCTCTGTATAAGATGCACTAAGTATGAGCATCAATAAGTGTTGAGCTTGCTTTGTATAAAGGCGGTATAAATGCACATGTGGGTGCAATATAATTATACAGACACACGCGTGCTACTAAATAATCACTCACTGTTTTGTTAACTTAGTGACTGTATTAAATTAAAATCAATCAGAGTAATATATCGAAGTTACAAAAAACACAAGACAAATTCTTATTCAATTTTATTCAACAGTATTTCTTTCAGTTTCAAACTAAATCCACTTAGAACTTAATGCTCAACAAAAAAATTAGAAGCTCCTACAGTAATAAATTTACTACTGTAAATAAATATTGTAGGGACCTTATGAGTACTCATGCATCTTCACTAACTATATGTTTAATATTTATCAATCTGACTTATAAGGGGCGTGAAAAAATAAAAAAGAAAACATTGTTTTAACAAAAATTATAACGCCAAAAATCAATTTTCTTTAACGTCCTTTCTGGAAGTTTATTAGTTGTTGATGGTGACATTCGAAAAATGAGTTAGCAGACAGTATTAGGGCTATAAATAAGTAATTAAAAGTAATGGAGGGGTAGCAAGAAGACAATACACAAAGCATAGTATATTTAAATTATTTTAAAAACAACTGGATTGCACCTACTTCATACGAAAAGCAGTGGAGGGGCTGTGGGAAGTACTTTTTTGGCCAGTGGAGGGACGGTAAGGGAGAACGTTACGAAGTCTCTAAAAAATTCCACGCAAGGAACTATCAACTGGCGTGGCAACATGACGTAAGTTATTTTAAAAAGCACACCATGGTGACCACGGACACTATTTACTTCTATATCAGTAGAATAAGCTAAAAATAAAAATAACATCCCCAAAATTCTAGCTAGCTTGAAAAAACTAGGGGAGTAGTTTAAATATATTATTACAAATAAAAACAGAATGTAACAAGTAGAAATGTCAGCAAAAGCCCCCCGAAAAATTGCAAAAATATTCAAAACATGTTTTTTGCGTCTAGAAGAAAAAGTTAAGTATCTTCAAACTTAATTGCAGAACATAGCTTTTTTACTCTCTGGTCAGTGGAATTGGAGGCTAAACTAACCACCACTGGAGGCTTTGCCCACTTTCCGCGTTAATGTTTTTCTCAAGCCCGATCAAAACGAAATGTTCTTTTTTTGCAATCAGTTCTTAAAATACTTCTTATCAGTAAAAATCAATGGCATATTGTATAGTTTTAGAGTAAATAAAGACAAAATGCAATAATTTTGAAAAATGTACCTATGTTGGCTAACAACTTTTTTATGGCCATTTTTCGAGAGGACCTTCTTTCGATTTTTGCTGCGGTCCACAAAAAGTATGGAAAATCAAGCTGAAAGTTTTTGTGTATGATGAGGGTTATGATATTTGTTTTCTGTTAAAATTTCAGCCCTAAACATTGTATAAAACGCGATGTATTAAATTTCGAAAAAGTGGCTCAAAATGGCAGTTTTTTGCGGTTTGCGAAAAAATGGCTTAACCGAACTGAATCCAACGAGGCTAATTTTGTTTGTCTTGAAATTGCACATCTTTTTTGCGGAATACTTTCTTATGTGCGATCTTTCAGTTCTCTTATAAAGCTGAAAAAAATGTCTTAGCCATTTTGTTACTTTTTTGGGGGGCTTGTGCTGACATTTCTACTTGTTCAATTCTGCTTTCAATTGTCATATTGTATCAAAACTACTACCTTATTTATTTTCAAGCTAGTCAGAATTTTCCAGGCCAAAAAACTAGTTTAATCATACTATATTTGATTTCCAGGTTTTCAACCAATGATAAAATTATTTATTACTGTTTTACTAGCTTATCTCATGGAATACTATATTTTATATGCTCAACTACAATGATCAATGGAAATGTTAGTATAATCACTGTGATAACATGATATAAAAGATCATTGTATACACAAATTGTCAAAATCTTTTTACTTTTTTCTCCAAAGCAGCACCACAGGATATTTTTTTAAAACTTTTTCAATTCAATTTTATGCTACATATTAAATATGGACTAGAAATAAGTGTATGTGACAGATGAGAGTATGACGTTAGAGATGTAATCAGCGTGATTGGTAGGGAGTAATTTTAAAATCATCGGAAGATTCAATGAAAGTGCCCAGTCTTGTACTGGCCAGCCTGGTAGGACGTCATGCCATAACTTTAATTAAAACTTTTTTATCCACGAGGTATATTATTCATAATTAATTATTTACTGAATATTAAAATATTTATAAAAATTACACTTAGTTAACATACGAATACTGATTCCAGCGTTGATTGCACTATATTTATACGTAATACTATCCAATAGAAAGTATATTCATATTTACACATTGTTTACCATACAATTTTATAGTTCTTTTTGAGAGTGAACGTATCAAATTCTAAGAAAAAACATATAGTGTTTTATTACGAAATGTAGATTGTATATCTCCTTCATTTGACTAACGCTAGCTTAGGCGATGGACCACCTTCACAAAGAATATATAGTATTACGTATAACCAGCTTATAAATCGAAATTTAAGATTATTAGAATTGTTTATCAATTAGTTTCGATACTAAAAAATAATTTAATTATTACATATACTATTAGTAGCTTAAAAAAAATGCAAAAAACTTTGTTTGTCCTGACAAGGACTAAATGTTGATTTTATTCTCCAACGTAATGCATTCACGTTACTTTAGATAAAAACGAATATTTTTGGTATAATAATTTTTCATTGATTCTGGATAAGACGCTTTAACGGAATTTTGTACAAGAGATCTTTAAGGCTCGAGAATTTTGGTTTGCTATATAGTATAGACCGCTGTCTCTATTCTTAACTGCTCATTTGTTACAGGATAATTGGAGCTACGTAAACATTTTTATTAGCCTACTAGAAGACACTAATTCTATTACGCCATACACTGTGAGATGTTATATAATCTGTTTGATCTTAAATTTCAACGCACATCGATAGATAAGGTAAAAAAATTGCACAGGGGCAGCACGATCCAATAAGTGATTCCTGGTCTCCTAAAAGGCAGCATAGCTACATCCTTTGGTAAAAGCTGTCAAAAAGCATTTAGGAAATCTTCAATCTTTGTAACATAATCCACGTGTACATCCATTTTTTATTTTATAGTACAAAAACATTGCACTTAGTGTGACGTGAATGTGTGTCGGTCTCGTTTGATACTGCGTGATGAACTAAGCAGTTCTCTACGCTGAAATTTGTTTATATACGTCTCACACTGTGTAGATATGTTTGTTTTATGAGAATTTATTATGGATTTTTAATATTTTCATAGTTAGCTAGTTTTAGAGATAAGGCTACATAAATGAATAATGAAAGTCATTTATTTCAATTCAATGATTACTGACATAATTTCCAAAAGCAAAGTTTTATTAAGTTTTTTAAGTAGTATTATTTTTTATCAGAATTCGTGACCTCCTAACATTCCGAATGAAAGAAGAATTTTTAAGGTAGTTTACTAGACATTATGGGTTGCACATATAAATCTATACGCACAGTTATCGTTGAGATATGCAGTAGCTAGTGCTAAAAGTTAATATTCTGAATATTTAACTATATCATTGACATAAAAATTAAACCCTATAAGCCTTTTCCCAATTTTATAATTACAAAACCATCTTATCTTTAATATTCTTCCGAAGAACATTACTAATTTCTATTTAGTCACTATCACCAGATTGCCGATCTCATCCATGATATTGTAGATAAAGCTGGTAGTTTTTACGTTTGTATCAGTTATTAAGTTTGTGTCACGAAAATAGCAGCTTAAAAGAAGTACTAAAGGCTCATTATCCATATTGAGTAAGTAAATGGCCAAGTTTTTAATCACACAATCATTGCCAGGCTTCTTATGACCCAGAGTATCCACAATGTACTTGAATATGATAAAGATTGACTTCCCTGCTAGGACTCCTTATTTAGTTTTATGTATGTACCTGAACACGTTTTCTCACGTCGCCACTGATAGTATTGTTCTCTATGACATGATCATATAAAATGAGACAGTAAGCAGATGCGCTTTCTGGGAAGTTCTATTCTGCCTTAAACTCCAAGCATTTGTCGACTTACGTGGTTTTTAAAGCTTTATTTTTAATAGAGCAGTCAATTATAAAAAGGATCGTGTGTATAATTAAATCTGTTTTATTCAACATAAGTTCTAGTTCATTTCAAACAAACTTTTCTACTATTAAGATGAAAGTTTTCATAAGGAAAGAAACATGAGTTAAAAAGAAGCTTTACATTGCTGAGAGACTGAAAATACTAGCATTAATAACAGGCTCATTTTTTTTTGCTTTTTCCGAAAGTTGAAAATAGCATAACAAAGCTTTTCTAACAGATTGGAAGCTTCAGCAGTGAGCACGTGCTTAGAATTTTTGGGCAATAGAGGATACCTATACAATTCATAATTACGAAAAATTATGGTAGTAGGCTTGTCTTTAGTAACAACATTCAGTTCATATCGTATTTCTAGCGTTAGCCACGATGGTGAAAAGTTTGATGCCAAACGCAAACTTTAGTGTGCATGTCAGCGAGTCTTCGATTTCAACGCCACCAATGTTCGAGCAGTGTACTAGCTATCAAATATATACTTACTCTGGAGACGATCAATTTTGTATATCACAGTTGGCTTTCCAAAAGCACGAGAAGTCTGGGTGGGGTCGCGAAAAACAAGCAAGACCTTCTGGTTACGAATATATACGATATGGAGGAAGAATGTGATGAAGATGCATCCAACGTGGAGGCGATCGCGGTAGCAAACGAACGCAAATGGAAGAAAGAAATTGAGCAATACGACGCGGAAACACGGAATATAGTAAGAAACGCGACAACGAGCCGTAGACTACAAAATGTAACAGTGATTGAGTGTATTTTACAGGAAAGTGAAACGAAGCAAGAAAATACTTGGCGTCAAATGTATAACGGGGGAAGTAACTTCATCCCACCTTGCAGACTGAGACCTAAAATCGCGGTCGTCCACGAACATCATCTGAAACTGGAGAATAATTGGGCGGTTCATCGAAAAATAAGACAGTCAAACTCTTTTTAATAGAGGAGGAAGAGTTGGGCGAGATCGAAAATAGGAACAACTTAGTAACATATCGCGTGGAGAGCGTAGACATCAACAAAAGTAGAGTGTCCCCGGAAATAATCCTCGAAAGGTTGCAGAGGGCATCAGAAAATTGAGGCTACGCCCTAGTCCCCATCGAGTCTTTAGGGTATTTACCACAGACAGAGAGAAATTTGTCTACTTATAAGTGGGAGCAGGAGCAAGAAGTGTACGGCAATAAAGTGACTACAGATAGAAACAGGAAACCAGTAAGAGAATTCGCAACAAGCACTCAGATAACAAACGATAGAGTCAGGGCACAAACAGGATCAACGAAAAAATAATACATGGGAGTCCCCAATAAACTAACAGAGCCTGAATCATATAGTCCGGAATACGCTCGAGTGCAAAAAGGCTTATTTACTCCTTAACTCAAAAAGAAAACAATAATTCCTTCCCCCACACAGCGAGGTGGGTCACAATCAATGCAGAATACTCCTCCTCCAATCAAAATTAGAACAAACCCGCAACTGACACACCCTCAATATGATTCCCTTCCTCCACCGCGTAAAGTATTCACAAATGCCACGAAGTATTGGACGGACACACATCATCGGCATTGCGCTTCCCCTGAAAACAGTGGAAGAGCGATAGCTTTACCCGTAGCCTGATACATCTATGCAGGCGACCACGGTTCCCAACTTCACTCGAGCACACACATTGATGCACATCGAGTATGCGTTACCCCTTCCAACTCAATGAGAACTGTGGGAAACGCACCACTGTCTCAAGCGTTCTTCACGGCTACTGCACTCACATGGCCAGCGTTAGTGCCTACACGGCCAGTACTAACGACCGTACGAGAAGGCTACCAGTCAGAGCTATATGCATACTACCCGAAATCACACTCATACAACGCACAGAGGAAGTACACAGTATTTACTAGTGGACTGTCCTTGAGCAATCAGCTTACCACCATATCAATATTCGACTGAAGCTTGGGGACACTTTCGCTTTTAAGCGCATTAGTCAGGCACATATTGCAACGCTTTCCATTTAATCAGGATGATATCCTATTCGCCTTGGCAGCAAAGATCACGGGAGGGGCCGCTACAGTAACAGGGCCATGGATGGTTTATTATGAATCAGTCTAAGAGCTTTTGTCGGATCTCTCCACGCAATACAACAATTCTGGGGCTGCCAAAAACTCCCAATCTCAAACAAAAAAAACACTTTCCACTTCAGAGATTTGAACCCTCGACCGAGAGTATATGAGTCCAGTACCTTACCCACTCTGCTACGAGCTCTGCCGACTATAGAAACTCGGTTTCTGGTACTTATCGTGTGGTTCGTAACTATAATATTCCATTTTTATATGCATTCACTGATAATACACTCAATTAATGATGAATAACAATAAAAACACTTTTCAATAAAGAGATTTGAACCCTCGACCTCCTGCATATGAGTCCAGTACCTTACCCACTCTGCTACGACCGCTGCCGACTATAGAAACTCGGTTTCTGGTACTTTTCGTGTGGTTCGTAACTATAATATTCCATTTTTATTTGCATTTACTGATAATACACTCAATTAATGATGAATAACAATACATCTAAAAAAAAAAAAAAAAATCAAAATAAACATGTAAAACAGAGTTTAAGAACGTTAGTACTGCATTCATGTTGTTTACTAAAACAAAAACTTGAAAAACGAATGAAAAAAAAAAAAAAATTGTTTTACTACTCACGATGGTTGAACTTCGTGAGAACTGTATTTATGCACGACGTTCTCA
>NW_019384291.1:559224-584021 GCF_000648655.2 Copidosoma floridanum | reverse complement strand
TATTTAATTATTTATTTAGTAAGTAAATTCTTCTTTTGGCGACCGAGCGATGGCAATGAATAGCCTAGCTATTTATAAGTTTATTTAAAAAATGAATCATTTCTTTAGTAAGGAAGCAGTGGCAATAAGTAGCTCAGCTATTTATTTGTATATTTGATAATTGAATAATTTATTTGGCAATCAGGTAACGGCAATTAGTTAATCAGTTTTTTATTCATTCATTTGATAAATTAATTATCTCAATAGCTAACAAGGAATGACAATAAGTAGCTCAGCTATTTATTAGTTCATACAACAAATTAATTTTTACTTTGCTAAAAGAGTAAAGGCAAAAATTTGCATAGCTGTTTTTCAGTTCCCATCATGGACAATCTATGCTATTCATCAGTTTATTTGATAAAGAAGTTGTTTTTATGATTACTAAGTGATAGAAAAGATTACCTCACTTTTTTATTAGTTCATTAATTAAATAAGTTATTTGTTTTTAAGCATGCGTTGGCATTAAGTCAATCACCCACTGTTCATTCTATTTAGAAAAATTAATTGTTTATCCTTGGCTCAGTAGTAATCGTGCTCGTTATGGATTAAATGCTGTTCTAGGGGTCGTGGGTTCAATTTCCTATAAGTACAGATTTTTCGGATAACTTTTTTTACTGGGACAAGTTTCTATCAATTTCGGTCTGTTTTAGGGGAGGTTTTTCCGTAAAATTTTATGTCAGAATAATTTTCTTGTTGAGTTTTCTCCTTGTTGAACTGGTCTTTGAGCCTGGGAGAATGCGAAACAGTATTAGTGATGCATGTAGAGATTAGCCTGGATCCGATGCTTAGACTGACGTGGTACTTAACCTGGTAAAACATAGAAAAAAGAATAATTAATTATATCTTTGGCAAACAACTATCAGCAAGCAGAATCTAATCAATTCTCAGTATTGTGAAAAACAGAGTGCCAGTAGGCAATCAAACATTGCTGCTAAGCAACATTACAGTTTTGGTATATCATTTATAGATAAAATAGTAACTTAGGCTAGCAAAAAGAGCATAATAAGCGTAGCGTTATTGGCTGACTCATGGATCCCTAGTCAAATACGCACCAGGTGAAACCCGACTTTTCCTAACAAATAAGTTGCTCAGCTATTGATTGACACTGCTTGCACGCCAAATGAATGGTTCATCTATCATATAAACTAGTAAATCGCTGAATTTCTTACCGCCGTGGTTTGCTTGCCAAAGAAATAATATATTCATCAAGTAAATTAATCAATAGTAGAGCTACTCATCGCCGTTGCCTACTCATCGAAGAAAAAATTAATTTATTTAAAAAACTAACAAAAAGCTGAGCTACTTACTGCTACCACTTGCTCGCCGAAGAATGAATTTATTTACTGAATAATCAAATAAAAAGCTGATCTACACGTTGCCATAACTTGCTCACCAAAAAATTAATTTGATTATGAAATAAACGATTAATAGATAAGTTACTCATTGCCATCACTTCCTTGCCAAAAATAAAGATTATTTATCAAATAAACTCATCAAAAGCTGGGCTTTGTATTGGCGTCACTCGCTCCCAAAATGAATAATTTATTTCTTAACTGAAATGATAACTAGCTAAGCTATGAACTGCCATCGCTTGCTCGCCAAAGAAGATATAAATTTATAAAATAAACTAATCAACAGCTTATTTACTTATTGCCACTACTTGCTCACCAAGGAATGAATTTATTAAATCAATAATCCATCAAAAAGCTGTGCTACTTGTTGTTGTCACTTGCTTGTCTAAGAAAAAAATTATCTATCAAATAAACTAATATATCGCCAAACTTATTGTTGGTACCGCTTGCTTGCCAATAAAATAATGTATTTATTAAGTAAATTATTAAATGGTGGATCTAGTTATCGCCGTCACTTTTTAATGCGAATTGACGTTGACGCCATACCTCCCTTGCTGGCTGATGGGAGGATGATCCCACTTGTTAGTTCGGTTAAGGACTTAGGGGTGACGTTGTCGAGTGACCTTTCATGGAACGCCAACGTTGCAACAATATGCTCAAGGGTGCATGGTGTGTTGTATCGTCTCTGGTATCGGGGTGGCACCCTGTCACCTCGACTTAGAGCTGCTCTTGCTGTGAGTCTTGTTGTTCCCCACTTCGATTATGCCTGCTTAGTCTACATGGGTCTTTTAGGGCACCTGGCCACCAAGCTTGATCGTCTGTCTAATACTGTTGTTAGGTACATCTTTCGGTTGAGGAGGGATGCATCACTCTCTCAGTACTATAAAAGGTTGGGTTAGTTACGGCCAAGCTTTAGAAGGGAGTACTTTCTTGCTGTGTTTGTCTATAAACTCTTGGCCTCGGGTGAGCCTTCGTAATTGTTCGACTTACTCTCCCGATTTTCGGATGGGCTTCGCCGTTCCGCCCGTCGTGATCGGCCGACATTTATGATTCCCACTGCATCGCTATCGTCATACGCATCAGCCTTTTTGCAGCGACTTATGCGGTTGTGGGATACTATCCCAATAAGTATTAGGCAGGTTAATTCGCTAAACGTTTTTAAGACGACTCTTTACCGTTTTTATTTAGAAAAACAGGGGGACTGACTACTAAGCACGCTTATGTTTATGATTGTAAGCTCTATTAAGTCAATATGGCAAGACTGAAAATATTTTGTTCTAATTAGTTAATACTTGTCTTTCTCGAATCTAGGGCATACTGTAAATGGAACTAAAATTAAGTTCAATCAAATGTAAGTTAATGAATATATATATATACATATATATATACCTATACATATGTATAGATTGCTATGTTAAACTATCACCATTTAAATTAAATTAAAATATGTTAAAATTCAGTAACCATTGCTTAATACCATAGAAACTATCAATATTATGAAATCTTTGTATAACAAAAAATGCCATTTGGGTGTAATGCCCTTAGAATAAATAAATAGCTTTTAAATCAAAATTACTTGCACGCCGAAGGAATAATTTATTGATATAATAAATTAATAAATGACTGGGCTAGTTATCAACACCGCTTGCTTACACAAGAATTATTGTACTTACTGTTAAAATCTCCGAAACAGCAAGGCTTTTTCAACTGGCACTTTCTTTCCCAGTAATTAATTTAATTATTATTTAGAATGTTCTTGTAATTTTATATTAATATATTTATGTAAATCTTGAGCAAATCTTACCCGGTGTATACATAATATTCATTTAACAGTTACCTGATTTTTTATTAAGCTATTGTTGAGTCCAACTTTTGCATATTCATTATCNAAAAAAAAAAAAAAAAAATTCATTAATAACTGATTTATGGTAAATAAACGAATATACAATTTAATAACTCGACTTACCCTCTTATTCATCTCTATATTTACCTCTCTACTTTTTATTTACTCTTTGAATAATCTTGTCTTTGTCTTTACATCATTTCTATAGGTGTAGATTTTGCAATTTTTTTTTTGATATTTAACGTTGTGTATGATTAATGTTTTCTCTATTGATGAGCTCAAAGAAAAATTTAATCCAGTAGAGAATATCGTGAAAAAAAGATAATGGAAAAAAAAAGTAAGGACAGATCCAGGTGTAATCAAATGTTTGTTATTTCTAAAAAAAATAAGCTTTAATATGTAAAAATGTTTAAATGTAACTAATACTTTAATTTTTAAAAATAGCATCTCTTTAAACAATTTTGTCAGTTGCAAATGTTTACTTTTTTCAAGTAAATAAAGAATTTTGGCGCAACAACTGTATTAATTGCTGGAACTTTAAATGTATTGGCATGTACAGCAAACTACAAAATAATACTTTGGAAGCTTGTGGAGCTACATAAATTACGAGAACACTAGTTGAAAGCGTTTTAATAACAATATTTTGGATTGAGCAGTTTGATCATCAATTTCAGCTGTATGGTCTGACTTAATTGGTATATTATTTGGTTTGGGTACTTATTTATTCTTGTTTTTAACTCTCATTGTTAGTTGAATAAAAGGTATAACTTTAACTATGGTATTATTCGCATAGTTAGCTACCATTACACCAGAAACTGGGGACTCTACAGCATTACTTTCATAATATACTTTTGTTTGCATCATTGGCGAGACTTGTGGGAATGGGTCTATGCCAGGAAATAAATCAATATTTTATTTAACGTTTCAGCAAATCAATGGTCAGCTCTACCTCACAGAGAGTATACTATTGCCTGGTCATATGAAGTAGTACTCACAACCAAGCAAGCTCATTTAGGACACTTAGACACATTCAAGTTTCCATGATTTGCTTGAGCCAATTAGCCAACAATATCACCACCCTAAAATAAGATTTGTAATAAAAAAATAAGCATCACACAATAAAAAACAGAGTTGCGAGAAAAATTTAACTGCAACGTACTGGATCATCAAAATTAGGATTCCAAGAGAGAATTCTATTGTCTTTTGCATAACTGAGAAGATTAGAATTATAAGGATTTCAGGCAATTGAAATTTCTTTTCTTCGATGTTTTTAGAATATTTTTACGGTACGGTTGCAAGTGTCAAATCCCACAGTTCAATAATTGGAGTTTAATCCTCTTTTGAAGCAAGAGACAGCTGTGTGACTATATATCAGAATGTCAGTGTACTGATTTCCATCTCACTTATATTTCAATAATGATGTAGAATTATTCTGTTAAAATTCCTGATGATAATGCTTATAGGGGCTCTTTAATTGGATTTGGTGAGTATTACCATGTCTTAGTTCTTCTTCAAATGACACAACGCTGTGAAAATGTTGAAGCAAGAATGTGTCGCACTGTAAACAACAAAATGCTCTAATGTCAGTTATGAATGTGTAAAAAAAAAAAAATGTTGCCAAGTAACGTACCTCGTGTATTCCATTATTTATCTAGTGCATCCTTAGGTGCTAAATTTTTTTGGAACTAGAAGACATAGGCTCATTTGTCCAATGAATATGCAAAGTATAAATGTCACCATCTGTCGCACCAGTAGCTAGAAAATGAGACTGAAATGGATTAAAACCCGAAAGACTGGAATGGATCAAAATGAGTCCTTGCCGATAACTAATTTAGTTAAACACAGAATAATTACAGACACGAAAACACCGTTTCGCGCACAGAACTATAGGTATCCACCAGAAGAAAGGGACCAGATGAGAGTAAAAATAAAAAAAATTGCTTGATCATGACATCATCGAACCATATAAATCACCGTTCAATTCCAATATGTGGATAGTACCGAAGAAACCTGGGCCAAATGGTGAGAAAAACTGGCACGTCGTATCAAATTACAGGCAACTGAATGAAGCCACGGTGGGTACGAATCAATCACAACCGCTCCAAGTAGATATTCTTGACCACTTATCCTTGGCCAAGTACATTACTGTGGTAGATTCGAGACAAGGATTTTTTCAAGTCCAGATTGATGAGTGAGATGCACATAAGACAGCGTTTTTGGGACCTGATGGCTATTACCAATACAAACGCATGCCGATGCGCTGTTACGGTGCCCCTCATACATTTTTGGCAGCTATGGAGTTGACTAGCCAGTTTAAAAGGCCATGAGCTAGAAGTATACTTAGACGAGGTATTAGTACATGGCTCAACTTCAGAAAAACACAGCTTACGGTTCAAGAGGTTATTAAATCGCCTAGCAGACTCTAATCTGTCTATCGAACCCAAGAAATGTTAATTTTAAAAAAAGGAAGCCCAAGTACTGGGTTACATTGTAGGCAACGGTACACTTAAAATGGATTTTTAAAAAACTAACAGTTAAGGACTACCCAGCACCAACGAATGCAAAGAAAGTAAGACAGTTTCTGGGCTTAGTTGGATTACCATCGGTTCATAAAATGATACCCCAAAATTGCTCATTCATTGACAGGATTGGTCTGCAAAAACACAGATTTTAAATGGACGAAAGTCGAACAAGGAGCCTTCGAGAAGCTCAAGGAGGAATTACATAAAGAACCTATACTAGCAGCCCCAAACCATAAAAAGCTGTATATTGTAACCACAGATGCATCAGAATACGCGTTAGATGCGGTGCTCAGTCAAGGCAAAATTGGCAGCAATCGTCCTTGCGAGTATGCTTCACGCACTCTAAAGATCACCGAATTAAGATACTCTATTTACGATAAGGAACTCTTAGCAATCGTCTTCACGAAAGAGCAATTCCGTCCTTACTTATACGGTCGTCGATTCACGGTTATAACAGACCATGAGCCACAAGAGCATTTTCATACGACTAAAAAGGTTAATTTAAGGTTTAATCGACTTAAGGCACAACTGCTGGGTTACGAATTCGACATCATATATAGGCGTGAAAGAGACAATTACGTGGACGCCCTTTCTAGGAATCCAATAATTGCGGAAGGGAAAATTAATCCGGAGATGCCAAAGGAAGAGCTTTACCGACTAGCAGAAGAGCAGGAGAAAGACGGGATCTGTCTCGAAAACGGGCCACCAGCAAGGATGTTTGCGGTTTGGGCTAAAAGAGTTCAGGATGATGAAGGAAATAATATGACGATAAAAATCGATGAATTAAGTTCGCAGGTATCGGATTCAGATTCTTTCTCAGCTGACTGTGACAGCACTGGGTCAGACACGGAACTCAACACTGTACGGACATGCAAGAAATTATTTCAAAGGCGCAAAAAACCGAAAAAGTTCTCCGTTAACTTGAATGCAAGTGATACAGTGAAAAGAAGCATCAAGATTAAAACAGAGTCAATGGAGACAGCAGTAGACCCCTCAGGGAGTGGATTTCTAAGTGCCGAAATTCGAGCAGCGAGTACGCTGTTAGAGAAGTCTGCCATCCCAATATGAGAAGACGTAATAATATTCTTCAGAGCTTGCTTATTTACAGTACTGGACAGCAACAAACTCAATGAAGAAGCGAGATATTCAGATACTGTAGAAGAAATCACAGTCACCCAATAAAAGCGTACAAATAGGCAAGAACTCAACGCATGGCAGCAAACAGCTTACGGGGATAACTTACACTTACCTTAAGAAACGCATAGAAAATCGAACTGGAGGGAAATAGCCAGCAGCATTTTAAGTAACAAGCCTGAAAAAATGATCAACCTATCCGTAAAGATTGAAGAAATACAAACATTGGAAGGCAAACAAGGAGCAAGAATAGATGTATAGGAGGAGCAAGAGGGAGTGTATGTGGATAGCCTCGAAGAATGTCCCTCCTATGTTCACCAATCTACTGGAAAAAACGTTCAGAAGCAGAATCACACTCAGATAGATGCAGGAGTTGACTTATGCAACATAAATGATAGCATTTGGATAAACATCAGAGATGGACATCTATCAGCAGTCACCCAAGGGTAACCACTTCAAGGTGAAGGTAGCAACGCATACTCCCTGAGTACATCGGAAGACAAAAATCATAAACAAGGGCAGGACGCAGTTTAAACAAAATTAACAGAACTACCAAGAATTATAAGTTCAGAGGCAAATATTGGCAGCGAGCTTTGACTAAAACTTAAATTGCGGCCTGACCTTACTAAGTCTGACGGCAATTGCCTATTCCACTCGTTAATAAATGGATGTCAGCTAAAGCCAACAACAAGTGAATTAAGAGCTGAGCTGCTAAGTTCACCGCACATAGATAAATGTTAATCCCTGACGAAGTTAAGAAAATCTTTAATTCAGATAGGAGATTTGGAAATGGAGACTGTACTTTTCTCTTTTCACTACCTTTCCAGTGGAACATGTGTGTACACTTGCGCCTTTCCAACAAAGCCGGGTGGTGGGATAAATACCTATACTCTCACTTCAAGAGAGAAGGCAATGTAAAATACGTACATATTTATCTGCAAGGACAGAATTACATTCCCCTGATGAGGAGCACCTCCACACCTCCTAGGGACCTGGTCAAGCCACCTCGACCATTGGCTAAAAGCCTTACGCAAATTAGCGAAAATGAAAAAGCCACTGATAAATGTATATATTGGAAAGACGAATTCAAAGCCGTCAGAAACGACAAGGAAGGGTACTGGTTATGCAAGCTCAAGCAAAATGTATTCGGAAACGAAGAGTATATAAACATAAAATGGCTTACATAATTAGAAGTAAACGATTTTGTATATAAAAAAGACATTGAGGATACAGTGGACTTAAGGACTATATGAGTGGATCTTCAGCTTTAAAAGAAAAAGGGCAAGTGTGTCTTACCTCGGGAACAAGCGGAAATGATCACCGACTTATTTAACCAAGCATGTTATATACAACGAAATGAGGGGACAGGGCACGAGACAAACATCACACACTTAGAGCGGACCGAAGTTATAAGTAACGGGCGTGACACTAGACCACTACGGAAAGAGGGCGACTCAGACAACTCTAATTACAGTACAAATTCGGTGGATAACACTTTATACGTAAGGACCTTAGAGTTAGAGTTGACACACTAGACAGTAGCTAAAGCCCGCGCACCCCGAGAAAAACCACCATGGCTGCAAGGCAAAGAGACATTTTACCAGATTTTGAAAGTCACTGAACATCCGTTCAGGTACATAGGAAATTAAGTTGTCCTAAGCACCTTATCAGGCATTCCAGAGACAGAAATAACGGAAGCATTGATCTTAAGGGGCCTAATAAAACCGGAAGAACTTCACACAGAAGAACGGTCAATAGGTGGGACCGAAATTCAATGGCCATTTGGCAAAGTCGTAATAATGGTATTAATTAAGACACATCTGGAGGATAAATCCTACTAACAGATATAAGGAAATGTGTGAGAGAACTTAAGAGAACCATGGAGGCTAACAACATTAAATCAATAGAGCTCGTAAGAGACTTAAAAATACTAAAGCAACCCTGCTAGGACCAATTTGTAGAAGAATTCAAAAATGTATTTCAAAGATACGAGCTAACAGCAGTCTTGTATTTAAACGACCTACCAACCCCACCAGTAGAAAAGAGATTGTAAATAATAAATGAATACCACGAGTCAGCAATAGGGGGCCATAGGGGCATGAACAAGACCTATAAGAAAATTGGTGATGATTTCTGTTGGACAAATATGAAGCCCGATATTAAGCAGTACATTTTAAGATGCGATGGATGTCAAAAAAACAAGCTAGTCTGACCAAAAACAAAACTACCTATGGTTTTGACTGATACACCTGCCTTCCCATTTAGTAAAATTTCAATAGATTTTTACGGCTCGTTGACAGAAACGAAAAAAGGCAACAGATAGATACTCATAGTACAGGACGGGTTTACTAAATACATCATTTTCATACTGGTAAGGTAAGAAAATGCGATGGAAACTGCTGAGAACCTCTTACATAAAGTTTTTTGCATTTTTGGTCCATCGGACGATATACTATCGGATAATGGTACCCACTTGAGAAATAAGCTACTCGAAGAATTTTCCCGCTTGTTCTAAATTAACAAATGATATACAACTACATATAAGCTTCAATCCAATGGCAGCATCGCACGTATGCTCCATATAATAACCGAGTATCTGAAGGTATATTGCAAAGATCGAAACGACTGGGACAATTGGTTAAACCTCTGCATGCATATTTATAATACAACGGTGCACGAAAGCATGGGTTACTCACCACAAGAGTTTGTCTTTGGTAGGAAAGCGTGAACCCCCATAAGCGGTGGCTCACGCTCCCAAGCCATAGATGCAAGCGAATATATAAAAAACGTATCCAAAACACTACAAGAAGTACAAACTATGGTGGCTATGAATTTAGCACCCTCAAAATATCGTTTCAAATATTTTTACTGTAGGAAAGAAAATTTTCAGCATTTTAGAGTAGGAGAGGCTGTATTTTTACTAAAAGAGCCGCACAAAAACAAATTAAATTTGACGCGCAGTATGTAGGGCCATATAAACTTGTAGATCTTGATTACAGCTCACACAGCGTCAAACTTCGAAAAAGTAACGAACTAAAAGTATCACACATCGACAAAATTAGACATGCGGCTACCCTTTTGTTACCACTCAACGAATTGTAGCATGTCTTCCTTCTTTTGTGGTCCTCGGATGCAAAGAAAGGAAGACACCAACATACGGATCCTTCACCGTATAAACACTTGCATACCTTCAACGCGTTACAGTATCACCAATATATATAGTAGGATCATAAATCCAGTCAAGCACGAAACACAATTTGCAAACATCATACCTTGCTACATCCCACAATCTGTCACCAAATTATCCTTAAAAGTAGTACTCCTAGCTAGCAACTTCTTTTTGCAGCCCTCGGATAATTCCATCACGAAACTCCTTAAAATATCTGAAGTCACCATTTTCTTTAGACATCCTCATTTAATATATCACGTTTCGATACACCTGTAAGATCTTCTTATCTTTGACTTGTATGAAGTAACACCCCTACCCATTTAGCAGGACCTGCGGAATTCTACCAACTACTTTGCATGTGTATAGCCCAAAAACCCTTACTTGGCTCTGAACAACGCGTCGCACATCTACAT
The DNA here is from genome assembly GCF_000648655.2 of Copidosoma floridanum. The sequence goes on along the minus strand of NW_019384291.1, from coordinate 573,549 downwards.
GCCAATATTGGCAGGAGACATTAATAACTGTAAGAAATTAAGTAATATCAGGATTTGTAAGAGCATAGAACCCATAAATAATTCAACCAATAATTCGGCGTGTGAGGTAAGGTTGTCAGCAGGATGGGGGGACTTATTCGGCGATGGTTGTAAGATAAGGGTCGCGCAGCTAAAGGATACCTATTGGCATAAAATGCACTCTCAGAACTTTTGGACGTGCTCTACAACAGAGCAAACACTACTAGAGGTAGAATACTCTGGCTCTAATTACGACATGACTTTAATTCATGAAGTAGGCACCTTAACACTTAAAGCGGGATGCAAGGCACGCTCAGGGGGTACAAAATTGGTTGCAACGTCAAATATAGTCTCAAAAGACAACATTACAATGTTTTGGGGTGCGGGATTGGACATAAACAAAATCATTGACAAGGCGACCTTTTCCAGCAACTCGTCAAGGTTACAAGAAACATTTCAAGAGCTGCTACTTAGGGAAAGAGTAACAATGATATAAAGCCAAGGTAAGGTCCTAGAACAGGAGTTGAGCCAGGGCCCAACTCTACACGACATCATTCTACAAGCCCGAGAGCTTTAAGAACATAAGAAATTAAAGGTGGATATAATAAGGGTAGAAAACAGCATAGGGAAACATGTCATGGAACTAGCCGGTGTTCTGTTAGGCAGACTCATAGCGTGGAAAATACTTATCCCAGGGGGGAATCCCTACTACTAACAGTCTTATGGGTTACAGGCTATCCGATGCAGCAATAAGTCAAGGAGTGTAAGGAACATCACGCCTCCATCAGCAACCTTCATCTGGAACAAGCACACCTCAGTGCTCGTGGACAGCAACCCATGAAGCAGAGGCGGACGAACAGAGAGTCAATTGTATAAGAGAATACCAGACTTATCAGCCAAGATATCTACGAAAAGGAACCAGTCAGAACTACAAAAAAAATACATTAAATAGACAAAGCACATTTATATAATTAATTTAAAAAAAAGAGAACTTATTAAACTTCAATCTTTATGTACATTGACTAGCAAGTGTTACAGTAGTTTAAAATAAACTTTTTGTTGTGTACTCTTTATGCGTGCTCTAAGACACTTTTGTCAGTGCGATGGATGCTCCCTGGTTGGAGCCTGATTTCTCCCCAGAGGCCAATCCTGACGCTGACGTACACCATAGGCCCGTGGCTCTCACATCCCAGCACCCTTCCACTCAGATCCTCAGGTTCCACAGCCAGGATGAGAAGAGACGCCACAGCCACATGGCGCTCTGATGGGGCCAATGACATCTGTTGGGCCGCATTTGGCGTTCCGTCTTCAGGCGTGTGCACAATAAGCACAAACGGCCTTCCTTCCAGGCAGCTCCCCACGTAAACCACAGCACCACCCTGAAAGTCGATGGCAAGCAGGCGGAGTAAGGGCCTGCCCAACTAACGCGGAAGTGCCATTGAGCACTCTCACCATGGGTCAACAACGCGCCAGAATCCGTACTGTAATCAAAGTGTAAGCAATTAAAAAAAAAAAAAAAAAATGGTTTCACAATAAACAAAAATACAAAAGTGCAGACGCCGCTCACGTAATGACAGAAGAGACACAATATCTCGAATATGCCATCCCTGCCCGTGGGCATCAACATGCCGACCCTTGGTGTGTCACCCATTGTAATGCCTAAACTTACGTCAGCATAGGCATAGGTGTGAAAGCTTTAAATAGTGTGCTGAAAAAAAAATAATAAATAAATAAATAAGTAAATAAATAAATAAATGAATAAGTAAATAAATCAATAAGTAAATAAAAAAAAAGATTAAAAAAGAGAAAGTCTAGTAGAAAATTAATGGAAAAAAAATAAATATAAATTTTATAAATTATATACGAACTATTGTAAAAACTGTAAAAATCAAGGGCAGTCGCGTTAGGAAATAACTTACTACGACGGAGTTAAGCAACTTTTTATTTTAGGTACTATGATCATGTAGAATAGAACCATGGTCACGTAATTCACAAATTGCTACGAGAAAGAGTAACAAAAAAAAAAAGATAATTTTCTTAGAAAGCATACATCCACACGTACTGATAATAACAACGCCCTGAGTTTTGTTGATAGTCTGTCGAGCGTGAGGCAACCAAAACAAAAATAAGGAAGGGAAGCAAATACTAAAATCTGCCAAATGAAATGACAACACACAAACACTAAAACGACACTCGCACATACCAGAAAAAATTAAACAATTTACTCACCTTCCTACACCTCTCACAGGCGTACTTCACCTTCTTTACATCGGAGGATTTAAGTGTAAAGGAAAGGTGACTGTTGTCACCAGTGAAGTGGGAGAGCTCGCACCCTCGTGCTCCGAGTTTCTAGCGTAATCAGTGAAATACCAGTCACCGGGAAAAGTCAGGTGGTGAAAAAGCTACAGGTTGGTCCATCTTAAGGTTGTTTTTGTTAAAAGAGGAAAACAACCACTGGCACTAGTTCGCGCGGTCAAAGAGTCTAAGTCAAAGAACTGCCGAACACAACGGACATAACGATACTGTACGCGTATATCAACTATAAAGTACAAGACGATTAGAAGAAAAAAAAATGAATCCTTCTGCCAGTCAGCGCCAATGAAAAGGCGGGTGTGAAACATCTAAGCTGGGATAAGGCGCGGTCAGCATATCAGATGTCACTGGAAGATACGGAGCTCCAGACATCGCTGGCTATGAACAAAGAAAGTTACAAGAGCTTACAACATACACAATCCAATAAACGTTGATACTTAAAAAGGTTCTTTTCAGAGGTTATAAAAAAAAAAAAAAAAAAAAAACTGAAAGTACTATGAACTCACAACTTGGTATTCTCACACTTAATAGCAAGCACAACAGTAATGATTTTTGTTATATTGTTATCGGCACGGAATTACCGAATACGTTATTTATTTATTGATATGTTGGTGTGTGCGTGTGGGTGTTAATTGAATGAGGTAATAACAACCATGTTATGGAAACCTTAACACGTACATTAAAGTTTTATTACAGATAATCTTGCTGTTTTTGATCTTTTTTCTCTCTTTCTCGGAGCATATATATATTTCATCTATTGAAATAATGATTTCATTAATTATAAGTATCTGATAGCGTGTAAGGAAAATTATTGTCACCAAATAAGTATAAATACTAACTACGGAAACCCCCAAAATTTATATACATACATATTTTATACATTTAAATAATGTTGTTCTTAGTTATAATTATCCAATAGTGCGTTAGGAGGCAATTGTATCATCCAAATTTTCTTAATGAGGGAGCATGCTCAAATTCATTACTTACGTATGGCTCCACCTTATCCCTAGTTGTGTTTTGTTGTTAGTTTGCTAGGGCCCTCGGGCGAGGGCCTGCGACGCTCGGACGTGTCACGGATGTGGCCCGGCGTGGCTGGTCTACGCCCGTGGCTTGCGCTTTTAAGCGCAAGCTCAGCACTTTCGGGCCAAGTATCCAAGTGCTCGGCAACAGCCTGATCAGATGGTCAAGTCAGCACATAGGTACAAAGCTCGGATTGGCCCTTGATATGAGGTGATGTCTCCCCGAACTCTTTAGGAATTCGAAGGAGAAGCCAGGGCCTGAGAACTGCGGCCGTGCCACGACAGTGGACGGCTGTCAGGATTTGACAGAGCTTCGGGGCAGTTGTAACGCTCCCTCACAATCTATATGAATAAACAGGATCCAACGTATAATCATTTCTACCGTCCTTTGTCGTGAACTCTTCGGTAACAAGCCTTAGTGATCAACAAAGATAACGCAAAAGTTTAGTGCGATCAAATGGATAATTTTTGCAAACCGCAGCTTACTACAAAACAATGTTGTTTCAAAAAAGTTGTTGATACGGTCGCATGCCATTTTTCTTGGAGATTATATTCTTTTTCCTCCGTTTGATGGAGCAGGGAGGAAAAAATCTTTATAGACACCCCTGCTAATCCAGTGGCAGTGTCGGATTCACCTGGTGTGCCTACTGACTAAAAACTAACCTCCCCGCATGGAACAGGTCCATGAGGACCACTTACCTAGAAGACAAAAGGGCATAGAAGAAGAAAGAAAAAGAAAAATAACTGATAATTTTAGAGGCCAGTTCGCTCTCAAAGGAATGAGAGGAGGGGCACTTACGCATCTGGACGAAGCTCGAATCTTGGCTTGCACCAGAGTAGACGTATTTTTTTATACTTACTGTACAAATTACTAAAGTTTTGATTTTTTGTACATTCTGGAAGTTGCTGTAACAATGATAAATCGCATTGGTATCTTTTTTCACATGGCAGTGCGGCGTGCATGGTATGACTAGCTCCCGCAGTCACATAGGTAGGGGACGCACAGTCTCTGCAGTTCGGCTTCGGGTTGTTGAGGTGAGTATGTTCAAACTGAAAAATATACTTACCTGATTAATCATTGATTTTAATCAAAATTTTCAATGCACAGAGATCGTAACTTAGATAAGTACCTTTTTTTGTATTAAGCTGCAGTTTGCAAAAACTATCCATCTGATCATACTGAAATTTTGTTTGGTTATGGAAGATTACTGAAGTTATAATTTTGCCAGAAGCTGTTGATGCAAACAAGGCTTATAAATTTTTTGAAAATTGGGTAAAGAACGTGGTTTTCTACATTTCATGGGGAGACAACTGGACCTATTGGAATCAACCGAAGCTCATCCAATTCGCCCTTTTACTACGCACATGTTGACCGAAGCTTTTTATTTTTCAGGCCTACTGTTTATTTCCAATGCAAAAGATACTGTTTGACCATTTTTTTCCGTTTTATTTGCTCTTTAAGGAAGATTTTTTTTTTCTATATTGTTACAATCAATTTTTTAATGGTAAATCTTATGGAATATAATTTTTTCAAGCTTGTCACAAATTAACAGAAAATTACCGAACTTTTGTGCTAATTCTATCCCACTGGCAAGTGTGAGCAATCACTCGTGCGTAAAATCATGTTTTCCGCACTTATTACGTCAATAGTTACTTCTTAAGGTCATACCGTTATGCACTAAATCTGGAGTTTAAAAATGCCTATTTACCGGAGATAAATGAAAGTTAAATCCTGGGTCAATAAGATACTTGATTGGAACTCTTCTTGTACAACAATGAGTGCAATGCGAATCTTTAATATGATATGAATGAAAATGCTTAAGACTTATATACTTGGCCTCTATAATAAGACTATAATATATTTGGCCTCAGAATGTAAAGTGATTAATGAGCTTATATGCTTGGGGTATGCATAAATATTTTAATCATATAAAAGTGTATGCGGTCAAGTGCTCTGACTTATTGTGAATCAATGAGTTGTTATTTGAAAAAAATTGATTTTGCGAACTAACTAGGCAAATCTTGTAAGAAATTGTCTGTTTAGTTATAAAAAATTTTTAAGTGGATAAATGGATTTATAATAATTATAGTAAATTTAAATTATATAGAAATATGTTCTTTTGAGTTTCACAACTAATTGGTTTATCATGAGCTCTTCAAGGGGACACTTCTATCACCTAGAATTTATAATATACGCTTTACATTTATATTTATATTCTTCTATTTATTATATTTTCTTTTAATAAAAAATCAAAGTACATATTAAAATCGATGAAACTCAACTAAAAATGAAATTTGGCTACCGATTATTGACATTTACAAAAAATATCTATATTTCGAACATAAAATTTAATAAATTTTAATTTTTCACTAACTTAAAAATATCAAGACACAGAAAAATTATTAAAAAAAACATTTAAACATTAGGAAGATTCTTATATTTTTATGGATGAACATATTAAATTTTGGCAACATTGGTGTTTAAGTAGTAATTTACTAAAACATAATTGTCAATATCTCTTAGGAATGATTACAATACAGTTATTAATTTTAAAAGTAATGAAACTAGATTATATTTGAACAAGTTCTTGTCTTCCTCACCCATGTTCAAGTTTAGGTGAGTTGCTAAGGTACTGGAGAGTACTACGGTGCAAGAGATCAGGGGTTCAAGACCCCGCCATGACATATCTTAAGCCACCCTTTTTTTCTGTTTCAGTCATGAAATAGATATTTTCATAATAATATTATTATAAATAATCAACTGCGAATTTTATAACTAATTGTTACGAATGATTTCATTAATTATAAGTATCTGATAGCGTGTAAGGAAAATTATTGTCACCAAATAAGTATAAATACTAACTACGGAAACCCCCAAAATTTATATACATACATATTTTATACATTTAAATAATGTTGTTCTTAGTTATAATTATCCAATAGTGCGTTAGGAGGCAATTGTATCATCCAAATTTTCTTAATGAGGGAGCATGCTCAAATTCATTACTTACGTATGGCTCCACCTTATCCCTAGTTGTGTTTTGTTGTTAGTTTGCTAGGGCCCTCGGGCGAGGGCCTGCGACGCTCGGACGTGTCACGGATGTGGCCCGGCGTGGCTGGTCTACGCCCGTGGCTTGCGCTTTTAAGCGCAAGCTCAGCACTTTCGGGCCAAGTATCCAAGTGCTCGGCAACAGCCTGATCAGATGGTCAAGTCAGCACATAGGTACAAAGCTCGGATTGGCCCTTGATATGAGGTGATGTCTCCCCGAACTCTTTAGGAATTCGAAGGAGAAGCCAGGGCCTGAGAACTGCGGCCGTGCCACGACAGTGGACGGCTGTCAGGATTTGACAGAGCTTCGGGGCAGTTGTAACGCTCCCTCACAATCTATATGAATAAACAGGATCCAACGTATAATCATTTCTACCGTCCTTTGTCGTGAACTCTTCGGTAACAAGCCTTAGTGATCAACAAAGATAACGCAAAAGTTTAGTGCGATCAAATGGATAATTTTTGCAAACCGCAGCTTACTACAAAACAATGTTGTTTCAAAAAAGTTGTTGATACGGTCGCATGCCATTTTTCTTGGAGATTATATTCTTTTTCCTCCGTTTGATGGAGCAGGGAGGAAAAAATCTTTATAGACACCCCTGCTAATCCAGTGGCAGTGTCGGATTCACCTGGTGTGCCTACTGACTAAAAACTAACCTCCCCGCATGGAACAGGTCCATGAGGACCACTTACCTAGAAGACAAAAGGGCATAGAAGAAGAAAGAAAAAGAAAAATAACTGATAATTTTAGAGGCCAGTTCGCTCTCAAAGGAATGAGAGGAGGGGCACTTACGCATCTGGACGAAGCTCGAATCTTGGCTTGCACCAGAGTAGACGTATTTTTTTATACTTACTGTACAAATTACTAAAGTTTTGATTTTTTGTACATTCTGNTTTTATAGTTTAAGATAAAAACTAGAAAAATAGCTGTTAAGATTCCAAATCGTTTATATAAACTAAGAATATTGTTTGTACCCCAAAAAGGGGCAGGAATAAATAAAAAAAAGATATTAGATTAGAGAAATATTGAATAAGTTAAAAAAGATATTAAATTATTAAATTAATTAAATTAAGGGAATATTCAGGAGAATTCAATAAAGTAATAATCAATAAACAATTGCTGTATATGGTGCAGGAATTAATTGATTATTCAACAGATAAATTTTGAAACTTGATAATAATTATTTTTAAATATTGTATGTAATCGGCAATCTGAGCAACTTCGCTCTTTTACACAGGGCAACGAACCCACCCTTCGACATATAAACACTAACATTGTTTGTGTGTTGGTTCCTAATCTTAGAGTTTTCTCGGTACATATAATATTCTTAGCCCATTGTTACCACCGCCAATTAACCGAGGTTAAACTCAAAGAAAGGGAAGTCGTAGCTCTTATTCAACTCTCTCTTACGTTCTTCTTGTTTTAAAAATTTTTTAGAAAGCCTAGGGTATACGTACTATTCTTGCGGTGAATACCAATACCAGCTAGATTAACATTATCATTATAATTTGATATCTGTGGACCATATGTCCAACAATTAAGACATCAAAATAATTTTCGAAACTATCGAAAAACATTTTGAACGGCGTATGTTAGAATTCAAAAAAAAAATTGTCAAATTTTTATAACAGTGTTTTTCAGAGTATAACAGTATTCGTTATGGTGAATGAAACTTCGGTTATTTATTAAGACACACTCTATAATTGAAACGTAAATAATATGTTAAAAGCCATTTAAATTGTAGACATCATTCCAATAAGTTGATAAAAGATTAAAAGCTTCAAGCTTACTTTACCTAATCTTACTATTATTGCTAATTCAGAGAGAAAATTTTATTTAATTATAAATAATGTAACAAGATAACATGTTATTTTCCAGTTTATTTATATAACTAAGGGTAATATTGTAAGATATGATGTATAAAATTTTCAGTACAATTGTCTTTTAAAAGTGTAACAATGAAACTTTCTTTGAGAAATTTTTTTATATTTCACAATAAAACCTTATTACCTTTACGAACAATATGTTGTTGATTATCATATTATTTTAATATACTGATATACGTACTATTTAAATAAGTCAAGTTAAATGTTAGTAACATTCAACGATTCCTAAGTACAACAACCATTGATTGAAACAGTTAAACTAATGAATCACTGAAGTTTAAATAAAAATGATAGGTATACGTAAAATTTAACATAAAAACTGAACAAAATATTATAAAAAAACAAAATTATACCAATTTATCGTCATATACTCCCAAAATCAATGCAATTTTGCTATATACTGTTAAAGTCACTGATAACTAAATAACATTTGTTTGAATTAAGCTTTGGATTCTGCGTTAAAAAACGTTAGAAAAAATGTATTAAGCCATGATGTGCTACCCATGCAGAGCCCCACATAGTATCTTGTCCAACTGGAGCTCTGATTTTCAGGACTCAGGTGCCCCACTTCTGCTACTGTGACTTCTACTACTTGCTATGGATCGTCTTTGATGGGAATGCACAAGCATCATCTCAACTAGGAACGGTCATGTCGAGCTGGAAAACCTACGTTTTTGCCAGTAGACCCACTTTTCTGAGCTGCCTCATGGTAAAATTACAATGATGATAGTAATAGTCCTAACAATAATAATCACAAAATTCTTACTAGAAACTTAGGTCATCCTAAACATGTAGGCTAGAAGCCAGGGTTGAGGATTAAGAGCTGGATTATAAGTGCTGCAAGCGCTGCAGTTATACCTTTAGGTGTGAGAAGGCATAATCTAGTCCAAACAGAAGTTGATCCCTGAAATCTTGAGAGACATAGACAAAGTCCTTCATGTAAGCTTTATGTTTCAGTCCAAGTTGCTTTGCTTTCTCTTTGGTCACGATAATGTTATCCTGCAGATGTATTTGCAACAGTAGCTATTGCATAAAGCTTGACAAAAGCTGGCTCGAATTTGCACACTTGCGTGGTTTGTTAAAACTCTGATACCATTGCCTTTGTCAACAAGTTCTTCTACCTCTAGAGTTGAGGAATTTAAAATAATGGTTATTCGAGGGCAATTAAAAAAAATTAATGATAACTTACAAATGGTGCTAAAATATCCAATTTGGTGAGCCTGTGCAGCCAGTATCTGTGAGTGTAGAGAAGTCATCCTACTCTTGTCTGATAACATCAAAACTAACCACCAGTATATTGCCACTTTGATTCATGGTTTTGTTGGTAGAGAACTCAGTCACATCTGGCAATTATATCATAAAGCATGATTGGCATAAAAATAATTATATAAGAAAATTTGTTGTTCAAGATAAAATAAAAGTTGCATCAAAAGAAAAGTGACCAAGTTTGATCATTGCCACTAGTAAGAGCTTTTGGATGATATTCTTGGCTTTGTATGCTCTTATAGAAGGAATCTCATGGCTCTACAGATGGTAATATCAGACATAAATTAAACACCTCCAGTGACAACAATGTCGTAGACACTAGATTTTATTTACCCAATACGTGTGGACCAGGTAATATTGTTACTGATACAAGCCGTAGTGGCTGTGAGCTGGAGTATGTGTTTACTGAATCCAGCTGCCAAGGCAGCTTTTTGAGCAACGTTTAAGGTTATAACTTTTGTCATGACTGTTGCATAAATCACAGTTACAAATAATCAAAATTTATCAATAAGAACTGTAGTTTTGACAATGTGTGCCTTGTGAAAAACGCTAGTTATAAATTTAACGTGCTTATGTTATTAGTAAGTACTGTTTATATATATACATATATGAGGTTTAATTAATATATTAGAGTGGCGTTCTGAGAGCTGAATTTTATGAATAACGCAATTCTAAAAACTACGAATTTGAGTATGATCTACGTGTAGTGTTCAAAACGCTTCGTAATGGATTTCCTATACAGTTTGGGATCACTTGCTAATTTCTTATTCTTGAATGCTCTTACCTGAGCATAGCTATTGACCCTAGAAGCGTGCATACAATTTTCCACATGATCTGCGCCAGTGTTGCATCTGACTCGAGTTGCTGCCCACCTGATAGTGGTCCTCCGGACTGCTCCCCGTTGTCTTAACCTAGACGACAAAGCGCCAAACCTGAGTCGGTCACCGCTGTCACCAAAATGAGTCTGTTACGGAAGGGTTCTTGACAAAGGACGGTAGAGACGATTATAAGTTGAATCCCGTTTATTTGTATAGATTGCGAGGGAGCATTACAACTGCCCAGAAGCTCTGTCAAATCCCAACTGCCGTCCACTGTCATAGCACGGCCGCAGTTCTCAACCCCTGGCTCCTTTTTCGAATTCCTAAAGAATTCAGGGAGACATCACCTCATATCCAGGGCCAATCCGAGCTTTGTACCTATGTCCTGACTCAGTCTTCCTATCTGGCTGATGCCAAGCGCTCGGATGCTTGGCCGGAAAGTACTGAGCTTGCGCTAAAAAGCACAAGCCACTGGCATAGACCGGCCACGCTGGGCTACGTCCGTGACAAGCTATAACTTGGCCAAATTTTAGTCTTTAATGTAAATGTAAACAAGTATATGGATTAACCTTGGCTCACTTTATTCGTCTTTTTGCCATACATATATTTACCAATTTTTTTTTATTTAAGGCCTACTGTTTGTTTACCAAGTAAAAAACCACAATTTACCATTTTTGCCATTCTTTTGGGACTTCTACGGAAACTGTTTTGAAATTTTATTACTATTTATTTGCATTATTAAATTAAATAAATTCTATTTTTTTTCAAGCTTGTTAGAATTAACCCTCTAAAAAACTTAATTCTGTCAAACTATACGAATGACCACGATCACTATGAATAATTGAGGTAGCTCCCTTGTCTACTGCTATAGTCAAGAAGGAGAATTTGACTCTTGTACATATGAGCAGTGTCAGTATCTCTGCTACCGTCTGTCTCATAACCATGAAACTGATTTTCATGTTTTTCTTGCCGAATATCTTTAAAAAATGACCGATTTCCAGCATTTTTCAAAACAGAATTCAAAGGACGGAGTTTTTTTACAAATAAATCATAAAATGTTTGCTAATGTTTTTGATTTTGAGTCGGAAAATGCTTGTACAGCTGATTTTTTAATGCTCTTCTATTTACGCTTGTGATAAACAGTTCAACTTTTAGCTGAATTTTCTCTAGATTTTGTCTGATTTGGAATGTAAACGGAGTTAACATTGAGCTCAGCAGATTTTTATCTACCAAATTAAACGTATTTTGCTTATTAGGTTTTCGCAAGGAAGCTACATTAAAACAACACGAATTACCGGTATCTCTAGCCACTCATGTGCGTCAGTCACACCAGTATGACTATCGTCAAGCACCAGTTTTTGTACATGGTTTTCGAATTACCTACTTGTGAGGAAAATAGAACTATTCTGTTAATTAGTTTAAATATAACTAAGTTCTTAGTTAGTTAACTGTTTTATATCAGTTATGATACATGTTCATGCACATATGGGTTATTCTCTCGTGAATGGCTTAGATAGCTTGCGCTAGTGTGAACATATGTACGGACTAAATAAAATAAGTCAAAAGTAATAACGTATGTTAAAATCTGCTGGCTTTCCATCACATTTAGACCGTTGTCTCAAGTTTTTTATTCAGAAAATAGTGAAAGTAGAGACAAATTGTCATTGCAAGTCATGTCCCTATATTATTTTTTCTTATAAAAACTCTTTTTATTGAAAAACTGAATCAATAAATAAAAAAATATAATATAAATTACTACAAAGCTTATACTTATGTAAATCATTTAATGGCTATTTCAGCTTAAGCCTTTGGAAAATGTATTTACCTTAAGGAATAAAATAATTACTCTGTTTTATATAAATAGGTTTTTTCGAATCTCCAGAACCATTATCAAAAAACATATAATTTTCTCGCAAATCGTATAAAGTGTTTGCTTTATTGTTACTCAAATTAATATTCAATGAATCAAACATTTCTTTCTTGAAAGATAGTACTTTATCCAAAAGACAGTTTGTATCTTTTATTTATCTTAGTATAGGTTGATTTGAACAACTACATAATTATTATGCTAATTCTGTGATTGTGTTAATATATAAAATAATTTGATTACTTCTATTATCAACAAAACTTCCTGTATTTTTTTCTTATGTTTGTTTTGTATTTTATTACCATAAATATTCTGTTGAACTAAAAACCACGCAAAAAGTTATCTAAATGGATGCAAAAGCCTTAAAGTAACTTTTTTTTCGATAGTATTATTGTTTTTAGTATCACCATCAAATAAACCCATTGCAGTTGCAGTATATTTAAATGTCTGGCATTTAATTGCTCTACACACTGAGAAAAGTAGTGTTAAAAAAAGTGTTACAGCTATGATACAAATTACTATATTTTATAGGAAAGCTGAGATATACTCGCCATATTATAAAAATCACTATTCTACGTAGTAAAACCAGATTATAGTAAAATTTGCTATTCGACATAGTCATTTTGACTTTGCTTCGAAAGAATCTTTGTATTAGTAATTAAGGGAAAAAAATACATACATACATACATATTGCTGGGATAACATATATATCAATTAGAAGACTTAGTAATAAAGTGACTATAGATTTATTTTCCTTATAGTATATAGATACTGATGAATTTGAAACATATTTTTATTTTAAAAAGATCTGCAGCATCTGCAATTTAAGCCTTTATTCTTAAACTTCCAAGTCAGGCTTCGTAACCACTAGACCACGAGACACGATGTCCACGTGAGTATAAATAAAGTACATGTGAGAACGAGTACTGTTTATCATACACACAATAAAGTTTAAAATCAAAGGGTTTCCTGTTGACCAAGGTGTTAACAACGGATAAAGAGTAAATTCAAAACTCATTGTCATTACGTATCAATTTTTCACCCTTATAAATCTGATAAATAAAATAATTTGTTTCTCTTTATATTTACATTCGTATAACCTTAAATTTGAGACTTGATTGGCGTATTTACTTACAGATATCGTACAAAATTACTTTCAAACATAGTCATTTTTACTATTCTGAGGAGCAATGCGGTGGAATAGGAAATTTTACTATGTCACAAAGCAAATCTTACTTTAGAATGTAGTACATTTTGAAACGATTACAATAAAATTCACTACGTTGTGTAGTAAAAGTTGTACTATCACGATTTTTACTAAGTTAGACATAGTAATTTTTATTATGCCGTGGAATAATTTTGGTAGGGGTACTGCCAAATAAAAAGTAATCAAAATAAAATAAAAATTTTTTTAAACGTAATAACTTTGCGTCATCAGTTCAGTATAGCTCAGTTTTTCTAAAATTATAGTAATTTTTAGTTCAGTTATAATATTTTTTTTAACACTACTTTTCTAAGTGTACGTTTCAATCATAGATGAGTAGGAAGATTGCTGACTGCCCAGCTATGAAGTGTGCTCACTTTTTTCCAGTGGTTCGAGCACCCAGCCGCGACCAAGCGGCCGAACCAGGCGCATATTTTTTTTTAATTTAAGAAGCTTGATTGGGGTATAAGAGAAGTGGATTCGCGTGGAAATGTCCATATAGGCGCAAATCTTGGAGACTCGTGGAAGAGGAATACCGAATGAGTGCCTACGAGGAGAGGAGTGGAGATGTCAGCTATATAGCTGTATAGCTAAGCGCACAGCCAAAGCAAGCAACGACATGAGTTCTTTTCTTTTAAGTCTTTAGACTCTGCAACCGTATGTATGCTATATATATTTAACTGACTTGCTCTTGCTACAGCTTCAATATTATCTATAAGTCTTACTTAATTAAATAGTGGAACTAAATGCTCATTAATTATGTGCACAGACTTTTGATTTCAATGCATTATTTCCTAATTCTGCCGTACTCTTAGCATTCCTAAATCCGGTGTGTTAAAAAAAAAAAAAAACACCTTCAACTATTCTTTAAGGTGTTTAGTACA
>NW_019384291.1:483173-542427 GCF_000648655.2 Copidosoma floridanum | reverse complement strand
TATCTATTAGTAAGATAATTGAGATTTCCATCTTACTTTGATTCTTCTTGTTAGCAAGGCAATTCCATAATTTTATAATACTAAAATAACTTTTAAGGATTTTAACATTACTTGTGCATATCAAAGCCCTCAAGAAATTATAAGCATCCTATTCACGACTAAAAAAAAGCCAAATGCAGAAGTTCGAATAAGAGTACAATCATTAGCTCCTGGCTACTGCTATTTCCCTAATATCAAAATTTTATTAAGTAAACAAATTCGATGAACGCAGTAGAAAATAGTTTTGTAAAACTTTTGAAATTTTTGCAAATCTTTAATGATATGTCCTACTTTTGTTTATTTTTAGAGTGCCAGAAAAATAACAATGAATAAAACAGTTTAATGAATATGTAATATAAATTATTTGGCAAGATTCTGAGACAAAACATTTTTAATAACACCGCAATATTTTGTGTTAAAAAAAATGAATTACCTTGTAGGGTGATAATTAATATCAAGCTATTTGTAGGCTGTAGATTATTAAGAAAGTTTAATTATTTATGTTCAATGCACGAAGAGCATCATAATACTTTCAACAATGATAACATAAGGTAAGTGCAAAAAAGAGTATTTTCTGAGTAAAAGCCAAGGAAGAGCCTTTTTTAATTTTTGGGTAAAGAAAAATCTTCTTAAACTAAAAAAAAAGTCCTTTTTATATAGAGGTACATTGACACCGAGGTGTATTAAGCCAGCGTCAATTGGTACAATGAAGCCCAACAAAACGTTGCTTAGGATTATTCTTTAAACTTTTTGAGTTCTTATTTGCTCCTCACCCTGCTCTCGGTTCGTCATGTACCTCTTTACGAATCAACACATTTATTCTGTACTGGAGAGCAAAACGAGAAGCTAAACAAAAAGACATAAGCTTTATTTTAACCAATTTTTTTACTTCTATTTTAAGGTGGTAATGTATATATTTTTATAGATCAATTTTATAGATATATATATATATATATATTTATTATTTTTTATACTTATTTTAACTAAAACGAACCCTAACAAATTGGTTTTTTAAAAGATTCTTTAAAAAATTTCGAGAGTTAGGAGTAAAAGAGTTCATTTTCTGTCAAGTCTTTTAAGCTCCCGAAAATAAACATTAAAAATGCTTCTTTTCTCTCATCTCACAACTTTACTACCAGAGCAACAAAGTCCTGGAGCTTAATCTCTACATTTTTTTATTGTCACAAAAATACAAATATATTTTTTCCTTATTTGAAAACCTGAATTAAGATCTTTAGAAATTTAAGAGATTACAGTGAGGGTTAAATGAAGAGCTGATCTCTTACGTAAACAATTCTTGATTTGTCGATTTTGAGGCTACTGTTCCAATATCAATAAATGTCCTGCGTCAGTTTCTTGACGCCTAAAATTGTATTTATTAGATACATTTAAAGAAAGTTTTCTTTATAATTCACCCTCTTGTGACTTTAAGCATGCTTAAGACTTTTGTGACCCCTAAAGACTACTTTCTGTCAACTTTGTTAAATTCATATATATTTGATGGCAAGGTAGTTCAACGTCCGATTGGCCTAAAAAAGACCGCTGTCGTAAGTAAACTCGTGCTTGACTAAAGTTTACAGCAATTGTGACTGCCTGAAAACCTCAGGGTGATTTTCTCTGGTCTGCTGTTAAGGACCTAGACAGATCGAGAAAAAAATTGCAACGTCCGAAGCTTTGGGGATAGTTTAGTGCTCTTTTCCAATGTCTTCTGATGTAACGTCGAAAACGTTAGTTTCTAAGTCACCTTTTTTTTACAGACTCAGCTGTTTTGATGATCTAAAGTGGAGAGATTAGAAGAAATTGGTTTGAGATGCTTGCCCGTTGAAGCCTCCTGTTGGCTCAAGTTTTTTTTTCCTTTATAGCTATTAGGTTCCCTTAGCACAGACCTTTGAGATGATTGGTAATTCCTGGTTAAATGCTGAGAGTAGAGAGGGTAATATAGAGTCGTCGGTCACCGGGGTTCCCAGCCTTACGACGAACAACTCTGCTCGTGACGTCTGCCAGTGACTGACTTAATTTGATAGTGGCTGGCTTTACGTAGTCTTTTAGTTAACGATTAATATTTTCGGAAATAGTAGTAAAAATGTACTTGTTGGCAAGGTAGTTTAAACTTAGGTAGCCCTGAAAATAACCGATGAGATTAAAGGTTAAGAACTGAACGTAAATACTTATATTGGCCCTAAAAAAGGCCTGTGGTGAAATTTTTAGTTATTCCTTATTGTTCTTAATGATGGAGAGCTAATTGTTGGTAGCTCGACTTCTACCCTCAAAGTCTGTGTACGGAGACCGTACACGAGGGAGATACGCCACTGAACCAAATATATCTCGTCTTCAGGTCGTTTCCCAGATAACTAACCACTCATCGTTAGTCATGAAAAAGTGAGTTTTCATATTTTTCCGACTAAGATACGACCACCGAGAAGGTAGCCACTGTAGCTGCCCGTGCTCTTCAAGGTTGTCTTTCTTGGCTTACATTTGTAGTAAAAAAATTCTCTGACGGCACCAGGCCACATTGTGATACGGCCACATAACTCTGAAGGGTTGTCAGCTGCACAACTATTGTCTACATTTTCGATGCAGCTTGAAGAATTGCCAGAAGATAATTGCAAAAGTTACCGTGACGCTCCGGCCTATTATAACCACACTTATTTAATTCTTCTTTAGGTAGCTTCAGGCTTATGTCGATGCCACCTAGCAGATCCTACTGAGCTAAAGTTTAAAGCTGGCGTATTTTTGCAAATCGTTGAGATTATTTATTAGTATTGTTATTCAATTTTTTAAGATAAGAACCATACTCAAACCATCTACCAAGTGCCAAGAATCGGTATGTAAAATTTCAGCAAAATCGGTTCCGTAGTTTTCGCAGTTTGCGATTACAACGGTTTTAGTGACTTCGCTTTATCTATTAGTAAGATAATTGAGATTTCCATCTTGAAAAACAACGAGAACTTATAATCAATAAAAATAATTTTAAAACTAGTACAAAACAATTTGTTGTAACAAACAGCTATGCTGCAATTAAACAAAAATAATTATTTTGCAAAATGGATTAGGTATAAGAACATTCTCAAATACTTCATTTTTAACAACACATTTTACTCCAAAAAAAAATTTAATAGAAAATATTGAAATAAGAAGATTTAACGAAATATCTACAAATGATCAGAAACGGTTTTTTATAACTTACTTCTTAAAAAACTAAGACTGCTACATTCTTAAAAAATATTCAAACCGGAGATTAGCAGAAAGATTGCTGACTGTCATGCTACAGAGTGTGTCTACTTTGTCCCAGTAGTTTAAGCGCCCCACTATGGTCAAGCGGCCGAACCACGCGCACTTTTTTTTGTTTATGTAAGAAGCATGGTAGGGGTATGAGAGTAGTTGACTCGCGTGAAAATGTCCACATAGGCGCATATCTTGGAGACGAGTGGAAGAGGTATACCGAATGTGTGCCTACAAGGAGAGGAGTGAAAATGCTATGTATATTGATGAATAGCTGAGCACACAGCCAAAGCAAGCAACCCCAATTTTTTTTCTTTTAAAGTCTCTTGACTCTGCAACCGAGTATGCTATATATATTTAACTGATTTGCTCTTGCTCTGGCTTCTATATTATCTATAAGTCATACTCAATTAAATAGTGGAACTAAATGCTTATTAATAATATGCACAGACTTTAGATTTCAATGCAACATTTTTTAAATTTTTCCATACTCTTAACATTTCCAAATCCATCCTGACCATAATATATCTCGTCTACGGGTTGTTCCCCGGATGGCCAACCGTTCATTGCTAGTCGGGAAAGTGGGCCTGGAGGATACCTTTTTTGTAGGTAAGTCGTTGAAACGACCACTAAGAAGTTGGCAGTTGTTGCTACACGTACTGTTCAGGGCTGTCTTCCCTGGCTTAGATATGTAGTGAAAAAATTCTCTGACGGCACCAGGCGAGATTGTGATACGGCTACATAACTCTGAAGTGTTGGAGCAGAATGTGCTTTGGCTAGACACGCCTTCTGGTATTCCGCTGGAGACGACATCAATTAAAATAAGTTTGTTTCTGGTGGCACTTGTCAATCCTGGAGGTTTAGAATAAAAGTAGACTAAGATTACTTGCCCAATGAAGAAGAGCGTTCTCGGTAAGCTGAATACCCAGCTGCACGACTATCATCTACAGTCTTGACGCAGCTCGATGAACTGCCAGCCAGTATACGATAAATGTATATATAAAATTGGTTTTTTAAAAGATTCTTTAAAAAATTTCGAGAGTTAGGAGTAAAAGAGTTCATTTTCTGTCAAGTCTTTTAAGCTCCCGAAAATAAACATTAAAAATGCTTCTTTTCTCTCATCTCACAACTTTACTACCAGAGCAACAAAGTCCTGGAGCTTAATCTCTACATTTTTTTATTGTCACAAAAATACAAATATATTTTTTCCTTATTTGAAAACCTGAATTAAGATCTTTAGAAATTTAAGAGATTACAGTGAGGGTTAAATGAAGAGCTGATCTCTTACGTAAACAATTCTTGATTTGTCGATTTTGAGGCTACTGTCCCAATATCAATAAATGTCCTGCGTCAGTTTCTTGACGCCTAAAATTGTATTTATTAGATACATTTAAAGAAAGTTTTCTTTATAATTCACCCTCTTGTGACTTTAAGCATGCTTAAGACTTTTGTGACCCCTAAAGACTACTTTCTGTCAACTTTGTTAAATTCATATATATTTGATGGCAAGGTAGTTCAACGTCCGATTGGCCTAAAAAAGACCGCTGTCGTAAGTAAACTCGTGCTTGACTAAAGTTTACAGCAATTGTGACTGCCTGAAAACCTCAGGGTGATTTTCTCTGGTCTGCTGTTAAGGACCTAGACAGATCGAGAAAAAAATTGCAACGTCCGAAGCTTTGGGGATAGTTTAGTGCTCTTTTCCAATGTCTTCTGATGTAACGTCGAAAACGTTAGTTTCTAAGTCACCTTTTTTTTACAGACTCAGCTGTTTTGATGATCTAAAGTGGAGAGATTAGAAGAAATTGGTTTGAGATGCTTGCCCGTTGAAGCCTCCTGTTGGCTCAAGTTTTTTTTTCCTTTATAGCTATTAGGTTCCCTTAGCACAGACCTTNAAAAATGTTCGATATAATGTACACAAATTTAAATGAAGATCAAAGAAAAATTTTTAAAACTATTTGTGAACAAGATGAAAAAGTATATTTCATAGATGGTCCTGGTGGATCCGGAAAAATCTACTTATACAAGACACTCATTTATTAATTTATTTCTAGAGGTACAAATATTTTGTTAATGGCTTGGACAGGAATTACATCTGTATTACTACCAAAAGGTATGACCAGTTATAGAACTTTTCGTTTACCTATAGACTTAGATAATATTGAAAGTGTATTCTTAGAATTTAAAACTGAAAAAAAAAATTAAGGCAAGTTGATTGAGTAATATGGGACGAGGCTTCTATGATTCCGAAAAAAGCTTTAGAAATCGTTGATACGACGTTGAGAGACTTGTGTAATACAAAACTTTGCTTTGGTGATAAATTAATAGTATTAGGAGGAGATTTTCAACAAATCCTTCCAGTTATAAAAAACAGTAATAGAACTATACTAATAGAAGAAACTATTAAATCATCATTTTTATGGAACTTCTTTAAAATTTTAAGATTACAAAACAATATCCGTTCTAGTTATGAAAAATTTTTGAAATTATTGTTAAGAATTGGAGAACTGGACATAGAAACATTTAACATTTCTAAATCCTGGATAACAGATGATGTCTGTACCAAAATATTTGGTAATTACAGCAACTGTTTTGACAATAACGTGATACTAACTTCACATAATCAATATACTTTTTTTTTAAACAATAAGATTTTAAGTAAATTACATAGGGAAACTAAAACTTATTACAGCATCGATACTGCAACATATAAAGGTGGTGATAAATCAGATGATAATATTTATATAAATTTTTCCGTAGAAATGTTAAACAACATTCGTGAAGGCTTGCCACCTCATGAACGTAATTTAAAAATAGGTACAATAGTAATGTTAATTTGAATTTTAGCATATCAGGCGGATTACGTAACGGTACACGATTGAGAATTACTAAATTACTGAAGTTTAACGTAGAAGGCGAAATAGTAACGGGAGAAAAAATTGGTAATAAAGTTTTCATTCCAAGAATGACATTAAATACTAAAAGTAATTCATCATTACCTTTTATTTTATATAGAAAACAATTCCCATTAGTTGTAGCATTTGCTATCACTATAAATAAGTCTCAAGGTCAAAGTTTTAATAATGTTGGATTATACTTAAAAAAACCTTTTTTTTCTCATGGTCAATTATACGTGGCTTTATCAAGATTCAAAAATAAAAATGGAGTTTTTGTTAAAGTTGATAAAAAAAACAGTTTAGAAATTGAAAATATAGTTTGAAAAGAAATTTTTTAATATAAAAGTGTATCTTATATTCATAACATGATTTAATTATTATTTTTTTATGTATAGGTAAAATTTATAAATTAATAATACATATCATGAATGTATATCGTGTTCATCTATTGTACCAATTTCAGCATTAATTCAAAACAAAATGGAAATGGACGTAAGTCTTTGTGGTTTCATCAGGCTTTATGAGATGACTCATAAAGTGATGCAAAACTTCCATTGTTTATATTAATGATACTCTAAATTTTACTTAACTTTATGTACGTAAAAAGAAGAATTGTGTAATAAAGGACTATATAAGTAATGATAATACAATAGTTATGCGCACCAATATATGTGTATATACTATTTGGTTTCAAAATATTGTAAACTCGATATAAATTGGTTTTTAAACGTACTTAGTTGTATAAATAATGATGTTTTACGCAACAACCCCCTATGAATCAATTTATGATTTTTAATTTCTTCTAGACGATAAAATAAATCATGGCAATAATACAGTTTTTTCTAAAGATAGGTAAAGACGGTATGATCACGATCAGGTTCCAAAATAGTGGTGTGGGGAGGCGGTGGGGGCCATGAAAAAATATGTAAGGGTTAGTGGGAGGGCCATAGGGGGTAGGTGGGAGAATGTGGGATGTTTTGAGAAACAAAAATATACAATATTTCCATGTGATTTGGTAGGAATGTGGTAATAGACTTTAACATAATGACAGGGCAGGCAAAATGCAACGTTACAAAATGCTAACAAAAAAAGTCAGCCAACCAAAAACTTTATGCTTACAAAGAAACCAAGGGATCCAGTGAATCGAAATACAGTTAATTGTATTTAAGTTTAGCTGATTATAGTAATGTAGAGTAATCTGTAACTATTTGATTAAATATTAAAACATACATTGTTATTATCCCATGAAGCCATACGTGGATGAACCCCTGGCTTGAATAAAGACTTATACCATCCTTCTATACTATCCATAAAATATTTCGTGGGGGGCCATGAAAAAATGTGTGGGGGGTCGGTGAGGGGGCTGTGGAGAATCGGTGGGGGGCTGTAAAAAAAACTACAATATGTCAAAATAAGCAAGAAAATAACGGATTTTTATCTTATTTTGTGGGGGGCTGTGGGGGGTTTGTGTGGAATGCCCCACTGAGTTAACTATATAATATAGGAAGATATATATATGTGTGTGTGTGTGTGTTTATNTACGATATGTCAAAATAAGCAAGAAAATAACAGATTTTTACCTTATTTTGTGGGAGATTGTTGGAGGGGGGGGCGGTGGGGGGTTTGCGTGGAATGCCCCACTGAGTTAACTATATAATATAGAAAGATATGTATATATATATATATGGTTGATCTATAAAAATATATACATTACCACCTTAAAATAAAAGTTAAAAAGTTGGTTAAAATAGGGCTTATGTCTTTCTGTTGAACTTCTCGTTTTGCTCTCCAGTATAGAATTAATAAATAAATGTGTTAATTCGTAAAGAGGTATTTAACCAACCAACAGATGGGTGAGGAGCAAATAAGAACTCAAAAATTTCGAAGAATAATCTTGAGCAACGTTTCGTTAGGCTTCATTGTACCAATCAACGCCGACTCAATACACCTCAGTGTCAGTGTACCTCTGTATATAAAGGATTTTTTTTTTTAGTTTAAAAAGATTTTTCTTTGCCCGAAAATTCAAAAACGCTCTTTCTTGGCTTTTACTAGGAAAAAACTTTTTCCTGCACTCACCTGATGGTATTATTGTTAAAAGTATTATGATGCTTTTTTTGCATTTAACATAAATAATTAAACTTTTTTAATAATCTACATCCTACGAATAGCTAGATTTTAATTATTACCCTACGAGGTAATTTATTTTTTTTTAACACAAAATATTGCGGTGTTATTAAAAACGTTTTGTCTCAGAATCTTGCCAAATAATTTTTATTACTTATTCATTTAACTGTTTTATTTATTATTATTTTTCTGGCAGTCTAACAATAAATAAAAGTAGGACAATTCATTAAAGATTTGCAAAAATTTTAAAAGTTTTACAAAACTATTTTCTATTGCGTTCATTGAATTTATTTACTGAATGAAATTTTAATATAAGGGAAATAGCAGTAGCAAGGAGCTAATGATAGAACTCTTATTTAAATTTATGCCCTCGGCTTTTTTTTAGTCGTGAATAGGGTGCTCATAATTTCTTAGGGGCTTTAAAATGCACAAGTTATGTTAAAATCCTCAAAAGTTATTTTAGTATTATAAAATTATGGAATTGCCTTGCTAACAAGAAGTATCACAGTAACAATATTTATTTTGATGAATTTAGAAAAAAATAATGACGACACACATTTATTTTGAAGCGAAACACAAACAAGAGGAATAAAGACAAAACGATGAATTAAATTAAAAATAAAAAAAAAAAATCAACGATGATGTGAATTTAATTCCTTAAGTTCAAAACAATCTACAAAGTGGCATAAACCTAATTTATCTCAGCTATCTAGAGCACATGTAAAACTTCTTTCAAAGTCCTATATGTTTATGGATATTCTTCGAAGCTTGTCCTACAATTTACAGCAGTTAGGTTGTGCAAAACTAAAAAATAAGGGGTTAAAGCCGTACTTGGAATCTCAAAAAATAGTTGAAGCTATGTATTTTTAAAAAACACAAATGTATTCGGAAATGTTAAAAGTAAAGCAAAATTTAAAAAATAATGCATTGAAATCAAAAGTCTGTGCATATTATTAATAAGCATTTAGTTCCACTATTTAATTAAGTATAACTTATAGATAACATCAAAGCTAGAGCAAGAGCCAGTCGATTAAATATATATTGCATATACTCGGTTGCAGGGTCAATAGACTTCAAAGGAAAAAAAATTGGGTCGTCGCTTGCTTTGGCTGTGTGCTCAGCTATTCAGCTATATAGCTAACATTTCCACTTTTTTTCTTGTAGGCACATATTCGGTATACCCCTTCCACGCGTCTACAAGTTATTCGCCTATGTGGACATTTTCAGGCGAATCCACTTCTCTCATACCCCTACCATGCTTCTTAAATAAACAAAAAAATGTGCGCATGGTTCCGCCGCTTGACCGTGGTGGGGCACTTAAACCACTGGAACAAAGAAGGCACACTCTGTAGCATGACAGTCAGCAATCTTCCTACTAATCACTGGTTTTAAAATTTTTAAAGAATGTAGCAGTCTTAGTTTTCTTGGGAGCGAGTTATGAAATACCGTTTCTGATTTTTGTAGATATTTCGTTAAATTTTCTTATTTCAATATTTTCTATCACATTTTTTTTTAAGTAAAATATGTTATTAAAAATGACGTATTTGGGATTGTTCTTATGCTTCATCCATTTTGCAAAATACTTATTTTTGGTTAATGACAGCAAAGCTGTTTGTTACGACAAATCGTTTTGTACTAGTTTTAAAATTATTTTTATTAATTATAAGTTCTCGTTGTTTTTCAAGATGGAAATCTCAATTATCTTACTAATAGATACTAATATATAAAGCGAAGTCACTAAAACCGTTGTAATCGCAAACTGAGAAAACTACGGAACCGATTTTGCTGAAATTTTACATGCCGATTCTTGGCACTTGGTAGATGGTTTGAGTATGGTTCTTATCTTAAAAAATTTAATAACAACACTAATAAGTGTGCTTAAAGATTTGCAAAAATACGCCAGCTTTTAATTTTAGTTCAGTAGGATCTGTTAGGTGGCGTCGACATAAAATCGAAGCTACCTAAAACATAATTAAATAAGTGTGGTTATAATAGGCTATGTTAATAGGCTGGAGCGTCAAGGTAATTTCTGCAATTGTCTACTGGCAATTCTTCGAGCTGCATCGAGAATGTAGACGATAGTCGTGCAGCTGACAACCCTTCAGAGTTATGTGGCCGTATCACAATGTGGCCTGGTGCCGTCAGATAATTTTTTTACTACAAATGTAAGCCAAGAATGACAACCTTGAAGAGCACGTGCAGCCACAACGGCTCTATTTAAGTTAGAAAGATATGGAAACTCACATTTTCATGACTAACGATGAGCGGTTAGTTATCTGAGAAACAACCTGAAGACAAGATATATTTGGGTCAGCGAAGTATCCTCCTTATGTACGGTCTCCGTACACATACTTTGAGGGTAGGAGTCAAGCTACCAACAACTGGCTCTCCATCATTAGGAACAATAAGAAATAACTAAAAATTTTACCACGGGTCTTTTTCAGGGCCAATATAAGTATTTACTTTCAGTACTTAACCTTTAATCTCATCGATTCTTTTCAGGGCCAACTAAGTTTGAACTAACTTGCCAAAAAAACCATTCTTAATACTATTTCAAAAAATATTATTCGTCAACTAAAAGACTACGTAAAGCCAGCCACTATTTAACTAAGTCAGTCATTCACTGGCAGACGTTACGAGCAGAGTTGTTCGTCGCAAGGCTGGGAACCCCGGTGACTGACGACTCTATGTTACCCTCTCTACTCTAAGCATTCAATTAGGAATTACCGATCATCTCCAAGGTCTGCGCTGGGCGAACCTTACAGCTATTAAGGAAAAAAAAAATTTGAGACAACAGAAGTCTCCAACGGGCAAGCATCACGAACTAATCTCTACTTATCTCTACACCTTAGATCACCAAAACAACGGAGTCTGCAAAAAAAAGGTGCTTCATACACCAATGTCTTAGACGTTATACAAGGAGTCGTTGGGAAAAAGCACTACACTAGCCCCAAAGCTTCGGACTTTGTCATTTATTTTCCAATCAGTCTGAGTTTTCAACAGCAGGCCCGAGAAGATTACCCTGAGGTATTCAGGTAGTCACAATTGCTGTAAGATTTGGTCAAAAAAGAGTATACTTAAGAAGCTTACTAGTCTATTTAGGGCAATCGGACGTTGAATTACCTTGCCAACAAATATATATGAACTGAGCAAAGTTGACAGAAAATAGCCCTTAGGGGTCACAAAAGTCGCAAGAGGGTGATTTGGAAGAAAAACTTTAAATGTCTCTAATGAATACAATTTCAGGTGTCAAAAAACTGACGCAGAAAATTTATCGAGATTGGAACAGCAGCCTCAAAATCAACAAAGAAAGAATCCATTGCGTGAAAGATCAGAGTAATCTCTTAAATCTCTAAAGATCCTCATTTAGGTTTTTAAATAAGAAGAAAATATATTTGTATTTTAGTGGCAATAAAAAATGTAGACATTAAGCTTCACGAACTTGTTGCTGTGGTAATGAAGTTGTGAGATAAGAAAAAAAAAGTTTTTTTCTAATGTATATTTTTGGGAGTTTAAAGTCTCAACACTTTAAAAAAAGGTTATTTTTGTTAATTACACGGGAGAAACTGCATATCAACCGCTTCTTATGGCCAACGATTATTCTATGGCATAAGGAACAGACGGTACTTTTTAGCATAATTATATTTTCGCAATTTCTGCAGCTGATTCTTGGACCAAATAAACTGTATGGATTGCGAACAAATATGTTTGTAGTAAGAAGATTTTTGTTCTGAGAAGAGTCAGGAATAAACATAAAATTTCTAACTAAAAACGTTTCACATTACATGTCAACACACTACGGTGTTTTATTGAGTAAGTCTCGGGCAAAGCCGAGATGGGAGGCCGCTACTTAACTATATATGACCTTTAGCACAAACAGAAGTTTCTTGGAATCCCTAAGCTGCTTCTATCAGACTAACGTATGTAACATCAAGATAACTGCTTATTGTATCAAATATTTATGTTTCTTTATCATTAATTTTTTAAATTTTTATACTTGCTATGTCACTATCTATATAAATAAAATCTTGTTTATATTATATGCTTTTGATTAATGCACAATATTTAACTCTCATATTATGTTTGAATTCTATCAATTCAAATTTATTAAGAGGTAAAACCATTGAATAATGAGCTAAACTTTCGGTCTTCCTCCACGTTTTGTAAATATATTCATAAGATGTGTTGTTTGTTAATTGACTTCGCAGATAACTGTTTGTTTGAAACTATGTCTACAATTAAGTACGCTTGTTAAAGATATTAGAAAATTTTTTGTACTTTTTGTAATAAAATAAACCAAATGAGAGTTGTCTTCTATGAAAGGACTGTGAAACATGTGTTTTATGACTAATATTGTGAGTTCTGCATTACCCAAAGAAATTCCAGCAAAAATAAGTATATTACCTTAATTAGCTGCTATATTTCTCTTGCATAATGTACAGTTATTGAAACGGTGCATCAGGTAGACCATAATCCTGTAATTAAATTTTATCGACGTATGTCAACACTTTACTAAAGACATCATTTTTAGTACCATCTGTAATCTATGGTAATCTTAAATGAAATATCTAATCTCGAATATTTGGAATATGATTTGGTGCCGTGTTTTTCAAAAGCTTAGATAAAGCTTACTTAAATTCTTTTTTTACTTATGATAATGTTGAGTGAGTGGGCACTGCCAGGCAAGAGACAGAGGACACGACATTCAGGCAGTCGGTCTAACTGACTAGCCGCGGGCGTCACTGGCAAATGCTCCGACGTCCCAGTAAGAACACGCCAAGTGTGCGCTTACTGTGGCTCTCCAATACACTAGCATTTTACATTGTGTGTTTCAGTATCCTTTCCTCACAATAACACAATATGGTGGTAGCAGTATAAAGTGGTGAGACAACGTAGGCTAATATCTTGCCAAGAAATATCTGAGTGCCAACGAAGTCCCTCTCTTAACCATAAAACTCATTGCTGGCACGCCGGGTGAGTGGAAAGAAAATGAATAATGACCAACGAGACGCAGAGCAACTCGGGAAGTCAGGTTACCTCAGCCTTAAGTCAGAGCACGGCGGCTATAGCAGCTCCAGGTATTATTCCATCAAGTGAGTTCGATTTTAACAGGCTTGAGACATGGCCAATATGGAAAAGGTGCTTCGAGAGATTTATCTTTGTCACGAACTTAAGCAAAAAAAAAAGAAAAGGAGATAATCGATCTGTTGTGTTACGTGATGGAAGAAAAGTCAGAAGAGATCTGAAAGCTGGTTTGCCTACTATAACGGAAGACGCAATCCTTGCTGTGGTCTTAGAAAAACTCAACGCATACTTCAACCCCAAAAAAAACCAAATATTCGAGAGATTAAAGTTTTACTCTCGCACGCAGCACAACCATGAACGTGAAGACGCATTCATCACAGCCCTACACACTTTGGCAGAATCGTGTGAATACAGTAGGTTAAAGGAAGACCTTATACGAGACAGTATAGAAATCGGTTTACATGACTCAAAAACGTTCGAGCGCTTACAGCTGATGTCCGATTTGACGCTAACTATAGCGACGATGACAGGACGACATACTAAAGCACAGGCTAGAAAAGCAGAGATTATCCGACGCCAAGAGACAGTAGGCCAGGACCAAGCTCAGATAGATCGACTGTCCAAACAAAGCAATAACAGCAAGGGAAGGCAGCAAGGCAGGTTCTTCGGGAACGCCACCGAATGCGGCAGGTGCGGACTTCGGCCCCACGAGAATCTAAAGTAACGCCCAGCGATCAATGCTAAGTGCAGGAACTACAAAAAAATTGGCCATTGGGAGAAAGTATGCTGCTTTAAAAAGGTTTAACGAGTCAAAGAGAGCGATGAGAGCGGCAGCAACGATGGCGACGAAAACGCCAACGGAATCGACGCGTTATATATAGGTACTGTAAGCAATGAGTTCCGGATGAATAAAGACTTTACCATGAATATTAATATCATGCAGTTCGGAAAAAAGGTTAGGTTCATCGTAGATACAGGGGCAGATATAACCTGCATCGCGGAAAGAAACTTACTCAGAAGCGTGAAAAATATTATTATGCTGTCGGACAAAACCTTGTTTAACGGGGACAAGTCAAAATTAGATTCTACAGGACACGTAAAATTGAGAATATCTTGCGGAGAGGAGAAGTCCGAGGCAAAGATTTACGTCATAAAGAACTCAAAAAATAACTTACTTGTTAAGTGAGAAGTATACAATTTTGATATTCTAAAAAAAATTCGTAACATATCAGCCCACGAACGAAGCAAGATCGTAGTTTGTAGAAATTGACACCATATTCAAGGACTTCAGGAGATTCAAAGAAGAACTGAGAATTCATCTAATTAAAGGCATTAAACCTTTTTTCCAAGCGAACCGTCGATCCGTGGCCATTTTTTTTAATGCCAAAACTGCGTGAAGAAATTAACAGACTCCGGAGTTTTAGAGTAATCGAGCCAGTTAACTACCCAACCGATAAGCAGAGCCTAATCACGGTCGTTCAAAAAAAGGATATCGACAAAATAAGACTTTGCGTAGTCCTTATCAACCTCAATAAAAGTATTGAACGAGCGGTACACCCTTTGTCAATGGTTGGTAACCTCTTGGCTTCGTTAAACGGGAAGAAATTATTTTCTTAGATAGACGTAAATTTGGGGTACCATCAAATAAAGCTCGTACAAGAAAGCAAATTTTTTACGAATTTTATAACTTCTTTTGGTAGCCTCTTTTTTTAATGTTAATCTTTTAGTATAAACTGTGCATCAGAGTTTTTTTTCACAAATGTTTTCCGAGCTGTTTGCTGGTATGCTGAACGTAAGCATAGACGTATACGACATCATGATTTACGTCCGGAATCAAAAGGAACATGATGAAACCTTACGAAAGGTTTTCGAACTCTGTAAAAGAGAAGTACTGTGTAAGTAGTACTTCTGTATTTTATAGGGATTTTGGAAAGTCATTGATAGTAGCGTGGGTGTGCTTAAGACAATCGCTGGGCCCTGTAAATCGTACTAAGTAGGATAAACTACATGGTCCTATTACTTATTTGCAAACTAAAACTTTATTATTACTATTTTCTATTTCATACACGTAAGTATTAGCTCAATTGTTACTAATTAAATATGTTAATTAAATATGTGAATAACAAAATAAATGTAACTCCAGAAATGTAATGAGATTCGTAGGATGTAACGGAATTATAGTGGATAGCCTGAGGGGAGCCCAGAGAAAGGCCTTAAAATTATAAGGTAAGCTAAGGGATGAGGGGTGGGCAAAGATCTTAAAAAAAAGGATATTTTTTATAAGTTAAGAGTTAAGTTAAGAAATAAATGCCCAGATTTTCACCGTATTTGAAAAGAGAAGGGGCTAGAAAGAAATTCCGAGATTTTTAGGGCGGCAAGGTGACTGAGGGTGTTAAGGAGGAATTGGAGGCTGAATTCGGTCTAACAAATATATATATATATATATATATATATATATACTAGGAACCCTTCGTCCTCCTCCGTGCACTGCGTTCCAACCCCCCATTAACAGACTATGAATATAGTACCAGCAACAATTGGCTCAGTAAGGGGTGCTCCTATTGCCAGTTATTTAAATAGATGTTAATCAAGCTATTTTGATTTTTTAAATCAAACAAGTAACAAAAACAAACTTATTTAAGGTCAGCTTAGCAGATTTAAAGCCATACAATTATACTTGTTTAACCCTCCTGCATGCTTGGTGCGCACACTAAATGTTTATACTTCTTTATTGATATAATTATTTGGGATTCAAAATAATTATTTTCTTTGAGAAAGTAACAACCTAAAATTATAGTACAGAATTTAAAAAACGTGTTTGACCACATGCACATATGCGTGTAACACTGTAACTCAACAATAAAATAATTTAATTTTAACTTAATAAAACAATTAAATCAGCTAAAATACCTTTAAGTAATAAGAAACTTACCTAATTAGTTCATAAATACATGCTCCATGATCCTTACACTAAATGAAGCCCATTTTTAAGTGCATCTAATAACAAATGTATCAAAAATATTTCTGAACCATTTGCTGACATAACGTTGTAAAAAAAGTAGTTATCTCAAATTTATAGGAAAAAATAATATTTTGGATGATCACGTATATAAAACTGAAAATAAGCATGAAATTACAGTTGACAATGGTTGTACCGTATAGTAAAAATTTTTTGAATAAAATATAGATGCAACATAACCGTTTAATATTGAGCATCTATTCAGGGCATAAAATACAAATACGACATGATTTATAAAGGTAGTGATAGAGCTCTTATTAAATTTAGGATACTGTTATTTAAATGACAAAATTCTAGATGAAACAGAAAACTAGGTTTATAATGGATATTTCAGTCTCGTGGAAGCAGAATGAAGACTACAACAATGTTAAATTAGTTGTAGGAGTCACAAGGTTGTAAATCTTGCTGTGCACCTTGAGTATGACGAATAATTAATTTTCAGAGAAAATAAAATTGCGAAGATAATGAAGAAATGGCAAACGCATGTAACAGCTTTGAAAGAGTAATATAAGAATGATTATTTTTCATAATTTTTAAAGTATCCTAATACCCCAGAAAACTATATTTTAAATAACCAACAAAATATTTAATTAAAAAAAAAAATAAAAATAAGAAATACTGCAACAGAAATTAAATTCGAAGGTTTAAAAACATATAAAGATCTCACTGCATCTCAACTAAATTTTTTAACTTGAAAATGAATAATGTAAGTGTGTGAATTATTTTATTAACCTGTACCATTTAAGCTTAACCAACAAAACAATTATGACGTAGAGGAAGTTGTATTCTGTAAAAATACGTTTGATTCTATGTATGCTAAGCTAAACAGTAAATAAACAAAAATTTCTTAAAATTCGATGTAAAAACGTTAAGAAGAATTATTTTATAGATTATCGTGGAGGACCTGGAAGAACCATTTTATGTAGAGCATAAATTTATTACCTTATATCAAAAAGAAAAAAATTTTTTTCAATGGCATAAACTGGCATTCCATTAGTACTACTACTAAAAGGCATGGCCAGTTATAAATCTTTTCGCTTACCTTTGTTCAAATAATATTGAGCCTGCCTTTTTAAAAATAAAATCTGAAAAAAAAAATTACGTAAAATCGATTTGATAATTTAGGATAAGACTTCTATGATTCTAAAAAATGGTTCAGAGAAAGGTGACAGAAGTTTTCGCGATATATGCAATACACACATAGATTTTAAAAATAAATTAACAATTTTTAGAGGAGATTTTTGTCAAACACTTTCTATTATAAAAATAATAATAGAAGTATGGTCGTATCAGAAACTATCAAGTCTTTATTTCTTTAAATTTTTTTTTATATTTTAAAATTAAACACAAACATTCGTTTAGTTAATAAAAAGTTTTTCAAATAACTTATAGAATGTGGAGAAGAGAAACAAAAATCACTGATCATACCTAAAAAGTGGAGAGTCAATGATAGATGTTTAAATATGTGCAAAAATGTTTGTATGTGCTTTATAGGGGTAGTTTGAAGATAAAGTATAAAAAATAAAAAGTAATAATTTTTTTATGTTATAAACATGCATATTTCATACTGACAAAGTGAGGTACCTCAGATTTTTACCATGACTTAATTTGTTTTTCTTAATTCATTTAATATTTCATTCATTTTGTAGGTAGAAAATTAAAGAAGGTATAAGTATTTTTAACAAGTATCATGCACTTGCCAAAAAAATAAATGTTTGTTTTTATTTAATGGCTAATAATTAATGGTTCAACTTTTGAGCAGTGACTAGTTAAACACAGTTCAATTAACTATGATGCAGTAAGTAAAAATTTGCATGCACAGTTAGTACTACTTACTTTAAGACGGTGTCTCTTGAGAGCCCCCACACACTCACTTACCCCCCTCCGGAAAAAACAGCTGAACCTCTTTAACAAAACTCTGTGAATAACGGGCACCTTAAAAGATATACAAGATTTGTAAAAAAGTGTTAAATAATCTTCTAGCATAATCATTTATGACTGGGTTATTTTTTATTTTGAGCCGAAAAATACCAAAACTCAACTCTACGTGAAATTTGATGTCTTAGGCTTGTTTTAACGCCCTGTGTACGTGTATTTGTTTTTCGTTGTTTCATGTGAGGAGAAAGGAGAGGACAACAGACATAAACAGCCAGTGAAACGAGCCAAGAGACGCGCGAGCGGAAAAAGCGAGAAAAATAAGAAGAAATGTGTATTCAGAGGACTATAAGTGATGTTAACGTTAGTACTGTGTGCGCAGGTATATCTATATGTGTAAATTTTAGTGTGAATCTGTAGGTTGGTAAGAAAATAGATAGATTGTCGATTTGTAGTGATTATTTTAATTATTGATTGTATTTTTACAGTGTCTTTTGTAAAACTGTAGAGTATGGGTAATACGAGTAGTTAAGGGAAAAACGAAACGTGTGCGAGCTAGGTCCTATAAGAGAAGTAGGGGAGAGAAAGAGATAGAAGAGACTTTGATGCAGTAGGACGTGAGCAGCGAGACTGAGAGGTCTCTTTGACAGGCCTTCGAGAGGGAAGGATGTAGAGCGTGTGCGCCATTGAGACGTTGTCCAATCTATGTCCATCACTAGCTTATGTCGATCTACGGGAAGCATTATCTGCAGCCTTTCTGAAGACTACGCAGTTACAAGAAGC
The DNA here is from genome assembly GCF_000648655.2 of Copidosoma floridanum. Next base: position 523,446 of record NW_019384291.1, on the reverse strand, counting down.
GGGATGGCGGTGGGCGACATTGCGATGCCACAACACCAATAACTTCCTTAGAGATGGTGGTCTGGAGATATTTCGCATCGTACGAGGAAAGGTTAGTGACCAGTCGGGAAATGAGAAATAGGGACGTAATATGTGGCACTGAGGTGAGGTTGTTTGGGTGTAGGACGTGTCGAGGGTAAGGGTAAAAAGTGGGCATGTAGATGGGTGTGCGTGACTAAAGGTACTGTGAACTTCTTTGTGGTTGAGAAGAGTAAGAAGTATCAACGAAGGGTTAAGGCTCCTTAGAGAGGGAGAGAGAGAGAGAGAGAGAGAGAGACAATCAAGCAGAAGAGAGGGAAATGCGTACGTGAAAGCGAGAATTAGATTATCCGAGAGGAAGATGTTTGGGTTGGAGAGGAGAGCTTGACAAGCGTGATCACTCAAATCACGGGCGAGCCGATGTATTTGGGATGACGGGAAACTGTAGCACTGCGTTAAATAGGTGTATCTAAAGTGTGTGTGTGTGGATTCGAAGAGCCGTCTGAGCTCTTATATTGTTAAGAAGCCACTTGCCCGTGGCAATACGGCAAGGAGGCTGTGTGCATATCCAGACTCATCTCAGCCTGGGCAGTTGGCGAGGGGCCACCTGCCCTTAGCAATAGAAGGAGAAGAAAGCGGGAGTATTCAAAGGGTCGCCTGAGTCTCGGCAGTCAGTAGAGGGTCATCTGTCCGCTGCAACAGGACGTAGTAGAAAGTATGTGAGTGCGCGCATGCAGCGTCGCCTGAGACTCAGAAGACCAGCTGGTGAGGCCGCTGGTAGGACATCCAGTGAAAAAAGAGAGGATGTGTAGTGTATATTCTCGTCATCAAGTTGATGCATGAGGTAGCTCGTGATCGAAGGTGCTTCGTTGTGGCCAAGTGTTCTCGTGATCGAACCGCGTCGTCGTAACCTTGGAGTTAGCCGTTTTCTAGGTCACGTGTAGGGAGCTTTGAGTGTGCGCTGGCATATATGTAGGTGTGCGGGTGGAGGTATATGAGGACATGGGCGAGTGTTCAAGTCTGCGACTTGCGAATCCGTGACAGAAATAGGTTATTCTCATGTTGTGTTTATCTATTTTAAATGAAAAAAAAGTAGTCTAAAGGTAAATTTCATGTTAGTGTATTTATTTGTATGAGTTTATAACATTGATATCCTGATCATTTTTCCCAGGAACCATCAACCTCTCAATGGACAATTCATGGTGGGGCCTCTTCTAGGTGAAGAGTTACATCGGAAGAGTGGTTTTGAGACAACCCATGGTGTTGGAGAGAGTATTGGGTTGCAGATTTTTGTCGTTTTAGGTGTCGTATGTGATCTGAGGTTTTTTAGTTCGTTGTATCAGGAACATAGCATGAAGTTAGAAAAGGGGCCATGGAGGGCAATTTTTTAAGTGGAGAGGTCTATTGGATTTAAAGTCGCAGGTACAAGCTTAGCAATCAAATCGAAGAAGCACGGATCTGCAAGGTGGGGCTTGAGAAACAATCATCTGATTTTTTCTAGTCCTCTCACTCTGAGCCTTGTTTCAAAAGTTACGAGCACGCCACTAGCTCATTACGTAGGCTGCCTGCGAGATCCAACTGAAGCAACCTCGTTTTACCTACCTCGCATTTCACCTACCTCGTTCTTATAACGAGACTTATATGCCACCCACCAAACTGGAGTCTGGGCCGCATTCTAGCTCAGTTGTAATTGGACCAGGAGCAGCAAGAGGCATGACTAGCAGAAAATTCAGGTTTGCAATGGGGCAAACGTACTCGCTGGTTGTGGTCTTGATTGTCGTTGCGTGGACAAGTCTGTTAGGTCCTGAATGGACCCAGATTATGTGGGCAAGAGGCCAGTACCCAGCCAACTAGACAGCGTGTTGTCCAGAAGATCAACAACGTCTCCAACGGCAAAGTTTCACTGCAGTGTCGTCCATTCAGACCACTGTTGCAGCGTGTTTAAGTACTCTTGACTCCAACGTCACCAGAAAAGGTCGCAAATTCCTAGTACAAGAGACTAACGGCTCATCTTGTTAAGGCTCTCGCTCAGGCAAGCAGCACGCCAATGAGGTAGGGACCAGGAGTAAGGACATCCAGGTTGCCAAAATATGCTCACATCTTGATGTCCGCTCCACAAAGGCAAGTGGTGTTGTGGCTTCAAAGTTAGGCTGGTCTGCGACGCTGACTACAGAATGGGGACAGCTCGCCAAACATAGATGCAGTGGTCATATCCCCGAGGAGGTCTGGGTGCGAGGCTTTTATGCATATGCACACAAAAACGGTGATGTATGCTTTCATGGAATCGATGCCGTGGCCCCTCGAAGCGAGCACTTTGAAGGGCCTGGCGTAGTTGACACCCGTTCAACTGAAAAAGTGAGCTGGTGTGATGCAGAACAAGGGGAACGGAGCCATCAGCTGCACTGTTGGCTAGGTGTGCAGTAGCATACAGGTGATGCACCGTTGCAAGTAGATCTTGATCATTCAAGTGTATGTAACGGTCCACACTCGCCAAGCAGCGTAGGCACTTGTTAGGTGGAAGCCACCGTGTAGAGCACAAAGATGTGAACAGGTAACGACAAGCTGGGCCAGAGAGCAGATCGCATGCTGGATTGGTGAATGCTTTTTTTTATCCGTTAGCATTGAGTGCTGGAGTCATCTGCTGATACGCAGAACTTGATTGTCTCCGCAGAGAAAGGCAGCCAGGTGGGAGAGTGGGTGTTTCTTGCCTAAATTCTCGCCATTTTAAAGGCAGTTAATCTCTTCCATAAAGTCTGTAGATGACTTAAGCAAACGCAGGTAAGATAGGCATCTCGAAGCTTACTAGAGGTCTGTGCTAAGAGCAGTCGCTAGCTGGGGAGCCAGGATGTTCGTAGGTACACTCATCTCCGCTGTTGCACAAGGAATCGCAGCAGCACCTGAAGGTCGGAGAACTTTACGAGCACGTTGTGATCAACATTTTGCATGGTGTTACACGCAATCCCTGGGCATAGCTCTGGTGATAATGCGGGGCTCGAAGACGCCACCAGAAGCGCAGAGCAATGGTTGGAGCCTGGTAGAGCTAAGGGCTTTGCCAGCCAGGAGCCTAGAGACTTGGTGGGCCAAGTGGGTCTTTCCCACCATAAGGCATGTCAACTGCGTAAGTTCCTGTCAGTTTCTCGAAAGGCTATGGCAGCCAGGTTTGAACTTACCAGGACAAAGCGCATCTATCTACATGAGAATACTGGAACATCTTCAATATGAGTTTGTAACAATAGATTAAAGTATGTATACTCTATTACGGATATTACATATTTGATTCGTAGATGTAAAAATATTATGGCTGTATAAGTCTCTTATTTTAATTTTAAAATATAAGTTAAGTTTCTTATTTAAGATTTTTGGGACGATTTAAACTAAAACTTCGATTAGCTGATAGTAACAATTAAGAAAAAATCATCAGAATATCATATTTAGTGTCTTAACGACTATGTTAAAAAATAATTATTTTTATTCCTATAACAGCTAATTCTGCTGAAATATAAGGGGATCTGTTTATGTAGAAATTTAATTTGTGCATTAACTATCATCCCTTTCTCCTCTACACACTTTTGTTTTTTAAATAAAAAATATGACTTTCATAACAGAAATGGTTTTTTTCGAAAATATATTTTTGTAGCACTTTGCCTGCTTGTTTCCATAAGCAAGCAACGCAAATAATGCTGAGAACACTGGTTTATTTATCTTCGACACAGTCCGTTATCTACTTTTAGACAACTTTTATGATTCTTACTATTAGTGAGAGTAAAATAGTTGTATTTATAAATATTATCTATCCTTACAATAAGTTACATTAAGATTGTATGCTGGTTCAAATAAGCTCTGTATAATCATGTTATCTTTACTACTAGTGAAAGTATACCATGTAAAATAATAGCAGATATGTTAAACATAATTTTTAAAATCTTAAGCAGTACGTCATGTTATTAAAATGTTTTGCAACGGTTTAATTTTTAATCAGACAAAAAAATGTAGTTCACTGACTTAATAATTCAGTATCAAGATTACACTTTTTCCTAAGCGATAGTTTTTACTGTTAAAAACGTGTTACTCTCATTTAAAAATTTTACATTAGACGTTGTCAACATACCACGGACTAGCATTCAAAAATTCCTAGAAAGAATCTACATACTGCCGTAGAGTAACACAATTATTTTCTGTCTTTGATCACTGTTCTTTTTGAACATTGATGAAGAAAATGTAATTTATACATATTGTAAATAAGCATATATTTACAATATGTATATAGTTTATACATATTGTAAATAATACAATACAATTTAAATCGTTGACTTACTTAACAAGAACTGAGTTCATCCTTCTCTCAAGTAACAGCTTTTATTTTCAAAAACATAAATGACTACCTCTTTTTTAACGGTTCAACGAAGGTTTTCATCGTGCCATACATAAGAGTTGTAAAAACATGAATTCTTCAAATAACCACTAACCACGTTTACATGTGTACAATTACAATGGAGTCTTTTGTCTAGGTTCAAATTTTTTAAGCTAGTATAAGGAAGGCTCAAGTTGGTCGCATGGTATATTTGTGTGTGTAAACAAGTTTTTCAACTATTTTAAGTAGTACAGCGCTTTAAGTAAGTTTTTTTTCGCAATAACTTCTTGCACATATATTTTATACGCTCACGATTCAAGATGTAGTTGTAGGTTACAAAGGAGCACAATTTTTGTACAATACTTTATACTGTATTATGCCATACAGAGGTTTTTTAATGCTAAAATTCGTACAAAAATGGATAAGGAAATAGTGAGAAATTGTTTATAACCATAAAAGAATAGATTATAACTCCTCCAGTGTGTTATATGTGTACTTTTTAAGTAATAAGGAGATTTATTTTCTTACATTTATCATTTTTATCCATACTATCGTTCCAACACTTTTAACAAAAACTTGTTTTAAAATAGTCTAAGAATAGTTTGACAGCATAAATTTGTGTAACATGTCCTATTCCAAGTAAAATATTTAATACAAAATTTATTAATGTTATGAACATTAACTTTCGATGTACATCAACTTAATAAGTGGAGGTTCTAAGTGAGCGTTATGTAGTTATTAACGAGCCCGTTGCTGGTCAGCTAAGGTGAATGCAACTAGTGTTACACAATCTGCAAGTTTTTTCGCCTATGACAGTGATTCATAGGTACCTCGAGATCCTCAGCGACGATTTTGAGCAGCTTCGCGGTAAGCAAAGCTGCCCGCAGCTCTAGCCTTGGTATCGTCATTCACGAGACAACTGTTGACGAGGGACAAATACTCCGTACAGGAGAGAGCTTCATGCTGGTGGTGAGCAGACTGATTCGTATGTGCCTGTTGGAGTCAGAGTACCACGTGTGCACGATCACCACCATCACCCGATGGCTAGCTTCTAAGAATGCGTGAAGCTTAAAAGGTGCCGAACTGCAGCAGTTAATCCAGTGTGGCAATAAGAGATTAACGATGCCTCGAGTAAGTCCTTGCATGCATATATCAGAGCAAAAATGCATGCTCCAATATATGTTGCAAATTTGGTAATGTTTAAGGTGAAATATATGATTAATAATATAGATATAGTCAAAATTAAATACAAATAATATAAAAAGTAGATGTGTGTTGATAATACGCTTCTCACTCTAGTTTTTGGTCAGTAGTCTCTTTTTACTAATGTTTTCTGCAGTCTGTAAAACTGTATAGACAGCAGTACATATTTATAAAAACTATTGGCCCGTTTGTAGAAAGCTGTTCTCAAGGTTAGTGGAATGCACTTATTATGTCAGATTACTGTGGGACATTAAAAAGGTGAGATCTCTGACAAAAGAAGGAAATGCTAATGCAATCTATTACAAAGCTTATTAAAGGATAAAGGACTGCGTGAAAGTGAATTTTGGACCATAGTTTTTTGATATGGGTATTTTTTGAGTGAAAACTTCCTTAGGCACTTTGGACAATTTTAGATGGGAAAAAACTCTTGGTTTCACGTCTGATTGCTCTCATTTAAAAGCAAGGCGATCCTTGCAGAGAGTTGTATGTAAGCGCAGGAGAATGAAGTGGAAGCGAGAGGGGTGGAAGGAGAAGGACAACCTGCTCTGTATTGACCAGTGGTAAAGGAGAAGAGAGTAGCTTGGTGGCACGGTGATGTGTGGTGGGGTATGGCCATGCCGACAAAAGCTAAGTACTCTCTCCATGTTTAACGGCATCCACTGCGCAGTGCGCATAGTGCGCATTTGAATTTCGAATCAAACTGAATATGTGTGGGTTAATGGTGTAGGTATAGTACGTCACTACTAACTACCTTACTGGTTTAATTACATACTATATTGGTATATAACTTTTTGCCATGTGTCTATGTATATACTGTAAACTGTATATACTATACAATGCATGTTACAGTATAACTAGATAAGTGTATAGTGTATTAGTATATATCCAGTAGTAGCAATATTAATTATGCATGCAAGTTCAACAGTTAAACTTCAACTGTGTAGTTTTATACGTGCACGGTCATTAGTGGTATATATACGTGACAAGTAAATCACTAGTAGCGACTAAGCTCCTATAAACTTTATTACCATACACATACGCACACACATATATATTTGAAGTTAACTCACGTCATCACTCTTTGTTAATAATTAAATTATGCTTTGTAATATCTTACATTATACTAAAATTATTTAAACCTCTAAAGGTATAATTTAATATTTAATTGCAAGTTTATTAACCTCACTATCTCCTTTATATAAATTTATTAGTAGTGATTAACAATTATTCGACAAACTATTTAGTAGCCTTCTCACGAACCTCAATTATTTGTTAAAAAAAAAAAATGAAATAACACTTTCTTTTACGGAAGTATTTAGGGTTCGTGCTACAAAATCAATTTTAATATTCACTAGTTGCATGTCGAGGACTTTAAATAAATTTATTAAAAACTGATAATAAGCCTACATCAGACGTAAGTTGTCTAAATTTCTTCATAAATATTTTCTGACTCCTCAGTATCTATTGTAGTAAAATTAAAAAACAAATATTCCCATGACAAATCGCATAATCCTCAGAATTACCAGCTTAGAGAATATCTGTATTATCGTGTTATAAACTTTATAACTAATTATTTAAAATATGTATCATCAGAAGATATGCATGTAATCATGTGTATTACCAAAAACGACATAATTATATGGATTCTATAGTTTAGGAATACTTATTTTTAAAACAATAAACAATTTGGATGGCAACTAATTTATTTCAAAACTTAAGTAAAAATATAGTTCATGGTTTTAAGTTTTTACTCCTGTTGGCAGTCCCATGACTACCTACTGATTTTTTTTTAAATAAGTTAAGCTTAGGCTTGCATAACTATGTACATTTTAAACAGTTATTCTATATTCATAACTTGTCTACTGCATACTTTTTTTAACTTAAAAGAGTACCGTATTACATAGCTGGATTTTACCAAAAGCTGCAAAATTTTTCTGCTACCATAATGAAGATTTTAACACTACGCGGATTTTTTTCGTAATAGTGATATAGTTTGATGGGATCACAGGATCAAAAGCCTATTTTATTCAGTTTCTTTTACAATAAGTTGTTCAGACAGGGCTGTTGGGGGGGGGGGGAGGAAGATGATTTCGAGTCGCAAAGGGAAGTAGGAGGCCGTCTCCTAGCAAATCAAGGCGATCCCCTAGACCAAACAAGGTCAGTGGTATCACACTGGGTGTTGTGGGAGTTGTACGGTCGGTGCTTCCCTCGAGATCCGAGTCGTCTGTAAGAGAAGTAGATGGCCAAGCAAAAATTCTCGGGGGCCAAGGAGGACTAGTCACCGGGGTGACTAATATCTATATATGTATATTTTTAAACTTTATTACATAGATATATATCCTCTCCATACTATCGTCACCTAAGCCGCTTTGTATATCCTCGATGGTCACCCCTTGACCAAGATTTTTCTGGATCCCAAACAGGAGGTAGTATTTTGATGACACTGCGGATAAGTGGTTAAGGTCCCTCTATCAGCTCCGGGCTAGTGGCTGGAAAAGGAGTAGTAGGGAGCGTTGGCTTTCGTGGGGCAAAGGCGCTAAGATTAATCGGGGTTGTCCTAGCCCGTTGGGTAGGATCACCTCGTATCGTCCTTCATGGTGGTTGTTGAGTAATCTCAAATAAATCCTCAGAATCCTGTGTGGTTATGTCCCAAATGGCTTTTCGTGGGAGGAACTCCAGAGAGGACATCATGGCGTCATCTTGAGAGAGACAGTCATCAAGCCGCTACCCAGGGGTCAATTGCCTCCACTCCTGATTTATAGGTGAAGGGCTCATGGGCACCAGGGGCAACTGAAATAGTAAAAGACAAAAAAATAGAAGAGAGGTAAAAATAAAAGCAAGAAAGAAGTTTTCCTTGTGTACAGTAATATTTATTGAGTATGTACTTTAGTCTACGACTGCTTTGTATTAACAGTTAGATAGAACAAGATGCATGCAATACTTGTATTTGCATGATCTGGAACGATACTTATGGGTCATTGTGTAGCTCTTTTAATAAACTGTATACTAAATTCTTATTTGCAATGTTTACCAGAAACTAGTAGTTGCCACCTAGTGAGCGGTAGGTGGTACTGTTAAGTGCAAAGTTAGATATCGCAGCTGCACGCAACACTCAAAAATAAAATTTACGTAAAACAGATAAATTTATTAAATAGTAGTTGTTTTAATTATTAATAGTGAATAAATTATTACCCTGGATGGCAACAAAGTTATAAGATTGTCTAATTGTCTTTGAAAATTTTCTCACTATATGGTTTCTTCAGTTATGGGATAACAGAGATATGACAGTATTTAGAATTCAAGTTATTTGATCGTGGGATTATCAAGATAAGGCACTAAAGATCTAAGTTTATCGTAACTATGTTCTTTTAAGTATAGTTTTGTAGATTATTCGCACCGATGAAGTGGGCTTTGTTTAAAGTAAATGTATACTTGCGGTCAAGCAACACACTAGGAATAGGAGTTAGTAACGTAACACACGTACTAGAATTTAACGCACTGTGTTTATTGATTAATTGTCCTGAACGAAACAAATGCGCGTGCAAGGGCGATAGGGGTTACTTGGTAACTTGTGGAAGAGCTTAAGCAAAGAGTAACGAGCGTGGTGAAGTAGCGTTAAACTTTTTTTATTTTGTTTATTAGCCTTGCAAGCTTGTGTTCTCTTGGTTCCACACAGAAGCTATCTTTCCGCGATATTATTACGGGGACATGCAAGCAGAGACATAGATTATAAATCAGATCGACGATAGCTCTTTTGGAAGCCTGAAAATTTCAAAGTAACATGGATAAAGCATGATATATAATATTTTTTGTTTAATACAAATATTTCTTAATACAAAAAAGAAGTTCGTACAGAAAGGAGTAAGGTGGGCTTCTTATAAATTCTTAGAGTAAATAAGCTTTTGATAAAAATTAAATACCTGTAAGCTTTGAAAAAATACAACAAAAATTAAAGAAACCGGACTGCACTGTAAAGGCAGGTGGGTGTGGGTTCCTGTGGCTTTTAAACTAGAATGGTCCCATTCAATTTTTTTTTTTTTAATACTTTTAAGCTTTTGCCCATGATTTTAAATAATGGATTTCCGTCTAATCTTTACATCAAAAAATATGATCAATTAAAATTAACGAATAAAAAAAAACATTTTTTTGATAAAAATACAATTTACGTTTTTTGACATACTTGGAAAAAAAAGCTCATTGAAATGTATGCATATAAGACCTAAGCTTTTTTAGTAAAGAGTAATCAAAGTTTAAGGAATGCTTTTTTTCTGATTCTCAGAGTCTACAAAGAATCTAAAAAAAGCTTTTATTCGTGTGACAACATACAAACATAAAATGCTTTTCTTTCTCTTAAGCTCGCATGCCAAAAAAAACTAAAAAAACTAGGTAGCAATATTATTTTTACGTTTCTGACGTTTCATCGAGTCTGCTTGAGTGAGTATAAATCATTATTTGATCACGAAGCACTGTGGCATAACGCACGATTTTTGCCTAAAATTATGTGATCCCTTACTGCAAACGACAACGTTGTCATATAATTTTTCAATAATTTTTTTTGTAGTGGCCATAGGAATAGATTTCCAGTTTATGTTTATTTTTTCTAACATATAAAAAAGCATCTTTCTGTCACTGTAGTAAAGCTTTATAAATCAAAAATACTTGTTTTTAGGAATGTTTAAAAATTTTCGCTCAAACACTTTAGGGCTCATGTATATACATCTCAGTAAGTATTTTGTTACGAAAACGCCAAAAAATGTACCTAAGTCTTTTTTTTTACTAAAATAACAAAGTTTTCAAAACTGTGCGCGGAAATTGTTGATAGTATTACTTGAATTCCTCGATACAGGAATAAATAAAAGCGTGACTTATGGTTAACTTATACTCTATTCGGACCCTTTGATATAAGAGAAGTTGTGCGTGTATTCTAGTCTCACGGGCCTATTATTTTCGTTCTCGAGTCACTAGCTGATTTCCCCTTACTCTTCTGGTTCACTCTTTCTTTTTTATCACTTCTCTTCTCTATTTCTCTACTCTTTTGGGCCCAGGCCAACAGAGGTGCACGCACACACAGCTACATGCTATTGTATGTAACAATAGTATAATTAACAATATACAAAGATTGCGCCGATCTACCTTCAAAAACCAACAGGGGCTAATTTTTTTTAAAATTGTTATTTTTTTTTCTTACTTTGTCATTATTGTTTTTTTCCAATTTGTTTCTTACTCATGTCTTATTCTTCTCTAATTTGTTACTTTTGTTATTATATTTTCTCATTTTTTTTGTAATACAATAAATACACTTTCTTATGATATTTTATTATTATTTTACCCCAACAGAGGCAAGTCTGAGAAATTGTCTATCTTGTACCAGAGGCTTAATTGGCTCACATAAGTCTAGTCCAATTTCTCGTTCGTAGAATTCTCTTGCTTCTTTCTTTCCGTTCTGGTGTGTCATGCATGGAAAAAAGATTATAATGGAGCCTTATCGATTTCAATAATCCGACGGTGCTGGTGTCAATTCATTACAATTATTGTTCTTTACTTTCTACTCTCCCTGTTTTCTAGCTTATATTGCAGCTTTTTGTTAATTCATACGCTTTTTTTTGTCTTAGTGGGTTACAACTTTACCACTTTTTTCATTTTTTTTTCTCCATCATCCCGGTGGTTTTCCTGCCACCACCGTAGTTTCCCTGGTTCTTTGGTGTCTTCCACATCCTGAGGTTCTGGGCAGGCTTATTTCAGCAGAATTTGTTAAGTTATTTCTCTTACGCGACCCTAGCGTCCAGGTAATCCATTACGTTCATTATTTCTTGTGAATTTCAATGCGATGCTAGTCTTGTCTTCTTCCGGATACTAGCGTCAGCTAAGAGTGTTCACTGCAACGTCGGTGAGCCTCCATCAGATTACGAGAATCACTTTTAATTTCTCCAGGTCTGTATCTAGGGAAGAATCTTTGTGAAATTGTTGGGGATAGTGGGTAGCTCTTAGGTTATTTTTGAAGAAGATAGGGGTGCCTCTTAAATACCATGGATATGGCTGCTTTAGGAGATCATAGTGCCCAGCGATAACGACAGGAAGCTTGCGTTACCTAAAATTTGATTTATTTTCTTTTCAGACTCCCTTCTGCCTTCCAACTTTTTTTTGTTTTTTTGTTGGTCTGTTTGACCCTGCATGTTCCACGCTTATAGCCTAATTGTTGTTATGTTTATACCTTTTATAAAGTTTTCTGTTAATTGTAGCGCATTACTTTTGTTTTCATAACGCTATCTATTTATTATCTTTTAGTTGTTATTATTATTATCGTTACTATTGTTACTAATATTAACATTACTCTTATTATACATTTTTTTCGTTATATTTTTTGTTAGAGAATATCACGCACACGTCTTGTATCCTCTATGTTCTGTTACCATATCGTTTGTATGGTATTGCTATTATTTTTAACCAGTGTGCGTATGTATGTTTCCATTTTTTTTTAGCGTTATCGATTTTTTACCTGCTTCTGTTAATAGATAATCTTTTGTGGCTCGTCAGAGGGCCACAAAGAGAAAAATCTTTTTTTTTATACGTATTCTATAAAAGTTGTTTCTAAAGAAGAAGAGATGTTTAAACGCCTAAATATCTGTTCGTAATAGAATTATTAGTTATTTTATATTTGCTCTCTGTACAATTTGATGTTCGCTTGCAGCTCGTCCAAAGACGGCGAGATGAAGAAAAAAAGCGCTCTCCACTATATATTTATGCACGTATGTTTCTGTGTATCCTGTTTTCCTATACAATCCTATGTTAATATACAAGCTCTATTATTCTTAAATTCTCCTTTTTTTTATGAATATTATTATTATTTATATTATTATTGTGCTTATTATTATAACTATTGTAGTTGTATTGTTGTCAGTTAATGGCTTGCAGTCACTTTAAGGATCTCGTGGTGGTGGTAGTTATGGCGGAGGCCTTATACGCTTTTCATTAGCCTTATCGATTTCTTGCTTCTTCACAATTTTATTTTCACCTTCTATATCGTGTATAAGTTCTTGTATAACTTCTCTCTCGTTCGTAAACGATGTGCTCGTTGTTTTCGCTACCTTTTTCATATTTTCCTCTTTGCGCATGTACGTTTGTTTATTGTCCGTTGTTCCTGGCAACAAAATTTGCTCTTTGTTATTTACCACTGCAAGGGAATCTTTTTCTTTCTTATCTTTCGGTTTTCCCGAAATTTCCCATTCTCGTCCTGTATCTCTATCACTGTAGCTGCTAGTGCTTGATATGTCTTAAATGTCTCTAAGTTTTCTGGGATCATTTTTAACCACTTTTTTGTCTGACTCGTCTGATTCAGATGTTTCTACTTTGTCTTCCTTATTCTTCCATGTCAGATTCCTTTGTCTCCTTGTATGCATCTTATGAAGTCGTGCTGGTGGTGCATTTGCGTCTTCGTAAATGTCCCTTCCCTGTTTTTGGTACCAATATGGTGTAAATTACTTTTTGGTTGAACTATTAACAACAATTACTAATCGTATGTTGGATATCGTTATTCACTACCGTTCAAACATCTTCGTGCGTATTTACATCGGTGATCTTTACCGATCTCTCCTTGGCTTTAAATTACTCCAATGGCGTAGTCGGATGAGTTGGTTGTTATAATAAGGGGTTCACTTATATCTGTATCTTGGGATACTGGTTTACTGCACAGAGCGTCTTTTAGTTTTATAAACACACGTTCTTTTTCTTCCTTGCATTTAAATTCAGCTGTTTTTTTTTTGTAAGTTTTGAGAGTGGTTGGGCTATTCAGACGTCATCTTCAATAAAGCGTCAATAACATCCTGCTAACCCAAAGAATTGTTTCATTTTTCTCGTATTTGTTGGCTTAGGAGAACTTTTCACTGCTTTAATTTTGTCTGGATTTATTTGGATCTGGCTATTGCCTACAATATGTCCAAGCTCGTTTGCTTCCTTTCAGAGAAATTGACATTTTCTCGGTTTTGTTGTGAGGTTTGCATTGGCTAACCATTTTGAGAGTCTTTTGAACCTTATCCCATATTGTTCCAAGTTTTCTGCGAATACCATAATGTCATCTACGTATACTTCTATCTCACGTTCTTGTAGACCCACTAGTCCTAGTATTATCACTCGCATTAATGTGGTTGGAAGGGTCTATGCATCCCATCGGCATTCACTTATATTAGTTGTGTCCGTTTGGTCCTGAAAACGCTGTTTTATAAGCGTCCTTCTCGTAAATTTTAACTTAGAAGAGCCCACTCTTTAAATCCATGGTAATATATTTTGCAGCTGCCAAATTTTTCAAAATTTCATTCTGGAGTAGTAATGTATAGCACTTACCGATTGTTATCTTGTTTAGTAGCTTAAAGTCTGTTACGACCCTCTATCGTTTTTCCTCGTTTGGTTCCATGTTTTTCGGGACAATCCACATATTTAAGATGCATAGGGATGTTTATGGTTGGATTATTATTTGTTGCTGCAATAGCGTCTCTATTTCGACCTGCATCTGTTCCTTTAGTTTTATCGAGTACCTTACTCTTTTTGCCACAATTGGCTATTTCATTAACGTTGTTTCCATGCTTTAGTAAGTTTGTAGCCTTTAGTGGCTTGCCATCGAGGCTAAATACTCAAAAACTGTATTCTATGAGATTTTAGATATGGTCTTATTTTTCCGTGAAACAGCCTGATGTATCAATGATTTTCAACATTACGTTTTTTCATGATACTATGTTTGATTTCTTATGGTTTCCAAAATTTTTAACGCTGTTATTAAAATTATCCCTATCTTAACTATTGATTACCCTTCTTTTTACTGTTTTTTTATTATCTTTCATATTTTCGTCCAAACTTTTTATATTGAACAGCCTGATCATGGCTTTATTTAGGCCTTCGGCATCATCCCCAGCGATGCCGAGTGGCTCCACCTCTTATCTGATTTCGCATTCAAAAACACTTACCTATGGTATTGGTACCTGAATTTTTTTATATGCTGTATTTATTATCCCTGCACATATTTTTAAGTTTTTCATTTTCTCCAATAAAGTTACCGAATAAGATTCCCTCTTTTATGTTTTATAATAGAATCCAGCCTACTTGTATGTGGCTGCTTTCATCATTCATGTAAGCAAATATTGTTTCTCTCGACCTTGCGGAGATTCTCAAATATTTTAGTTTCAATAGTGAGATTTTAATGCCTTTTAATTTTAAATAACTTACTCTGGAGCTCATGAGGCCCTTATTACGCTTAAAAGCGTCCCAGCCAATAATGAATTCCATCTTTATCGGAAAAGTATCTAAGACTGCATGCAAAGTAATTATGATACCGTCAAGAGATATTTTAGTCGTCCCAAATGTGCAGCATGCTCCATATGTGACGCCAGGTATTAGGACTTTTTCTCTGCTCTCTATGCGCGTGTCTATAGTGAGACAGCATTTCTTTATAATTGATCCTTTGGCACCAGTATTCGAGTTAAATTTTGCGCTACGTGATTGCAGCTGATTGCTTCTTAATATTACTAATGGTGATTTGCTTCCGGTACTCGATATATTTACCTTGCGGAGAGAAGTAGGTTCATGTTTTCATTGATGTATTTTTTGTCAGCTGAAGGGCTTCTAGTCGTAGATTTTATTTCAAATCTTTTTTTTTCGTAAACACTTGCAGTCGTTTGAGGAGCCTGCTAGAGGCCTGTTCCTCCAGGGTCTATTTGCCTGATTTTGTTTGCTCCATCTCTTTCTTGGTGGCCTCTGTCCCATTCTTACGCTCTATCTCTTTTTCTATTTATGTGGCCCGCTCGGCGCTTGGGGACCATGACGATCATCCTGCGAGTTCAAATGATCCGTACTATAAGTAAAACTGTTTTCATCAGGTGCATTATTTATTTTATCCGGGCATCCTCTGTCATAATAATTTTCACTCCAGTTATAATTTTTATTACAGTCATAATTCTTCTACAACTATTGTTGTTACCATCTAGCTTGTTGTAACCATTATTGCTGTTTCCTAAATAATTAGTGTTTCTGTGTAGTTATTGTTACATCTGTTGTAACCCGCATTATTACAGGTGTTTTATTTATTATTGTAATTGTAGTTCTGATTATTCGTGTAAGGAGGATGATCATAACTATTCCGGTGGTTAAAACTTCCTTCTGTACAATTACGGTAACCGTTGGTGTATTTTTCCTACCCGTCACTTCTATTTAATCTTCAAAACACTGAATTTAGCATCCAGCACTTTTAACACTGCTTTTTTATATGCAATGGGCGAAATATTTCTTTTTTTCTTTATTTAATTACGTTGATTAATAAAAAAAAAAAAAAAAAACTTTTTTTTCTTTTCAAGGCTAAGTGATTCCGCGCATGTGATGGACCGTTAAAAATAATGTCTCTTTTCCACTTCTAACACCAGCTGTTACGTGGTTTTTTCTGTTCAGAAATAAATAAAAGAGCGATTTCTGCTTAACTTATACTTTATTAGGGCTCTTTGTATTTAAGGAAAGTTGCGCGTTTATTGTAGTCTCGCGGACCTGGTCTTTTCGTTCTAGAGTCTCTAGCTAATGTCTCCCAACTTTCTTGCATCACCGTTTCTTTTCTATAACTATTTTTTTCTATTCCCCTACCCTTCTGAGCCCAGGCCAGTAAGGGTGCACACACGCATAATTGTTTGCTATCGTACGTAAAAATAGTATAATTAACGATGTACAAAGATTACGCCAATCTGCCATCAAAAATCAAACAAATGAAAATACGTCAAATAAACTTGGACGGAAATTTACCGTGGTTTTTATACCTTTATCTCTAAAATTTTTAGTCTGCCTAATGCAGCTTTCCTTGTATATTTCAACTTTACACGGAATATTATCTCAAGTGGGGTTGTAGCTAAGTATCTTGAATAAAAATTTTTTTGTAAGTGTATGATTGCTACCTAAGCTTTAAAACAGATTTTGATATTGGTTATAATTGCCAACTACGCGTTTAATTATAAATTTTAAAATAGTCAAAATGCTGTAAAGTATTAAAACATGGAATAATTGCAATGCTCTCTTTTACCAACTATTTCTTCAAATTATTTAGTTGACTAAACGTGTTTCGAATATGTAAATAATAATAATATGGGGCTTATACATTTACAATTAGGTTTTAAAAAAGTATTTTTTTTTTTGTAAATTATATAAATACATAAAATTTCGGCTTATGATGTTTAAAGAAACATAATTTCACTCTTAATTGTAACCATAAAGTTAATTTTAATTATTTATTTGTGTTGTAGAAAAAAAAACACAATTCAGAAATTTGATCCACCTTACTCAAAAAAGATAACTCAGCAATGTTTTAGCTCACCTACTAGTAATCAGAACTCTGAAATAGCAGCCTTAGATAGTGTTAACAAGATTCTTAAATTTGGCACCATGCCTCATTACAGGTACGTATTACGAGCTTATAATTAAATGAATAGCGATTATCACTCACTATTTGTAAGATAAGTTTTAACTTTAAATTTCTTAGCAATTAAGATTTTAGGTATTAATTTTATTAACTGTTATTATGCCAGTCCTGTTGATTAATTATGAGAATAAAAATAAACTGTTACTAAAATTATAAAGAAGCTATTTATAAGAGAAAAATATTATCAGTATCATATACATACATTCTGTAAAGTTGTCACTTGATTTATGCTCTGCTTATCCGTAGAAAGAAGCGCTGTAATAAAATATATAAGAGTAAGAGCCTAAAAATAAGAGATTGTATTGTGTGGTTGTATCCTAAGTATAAGGTTATAATTTTTTGGCTGACGATATTTGGATGTAGATGTACTTGTGATAAGCCAACAATTTTAATAGCCCTTTTGCTGTGTCTGGAACGTGGTGCAATTATCGTTATAATAAGGATACTCAGAAGTAAGGTGTTATTTATAAAAAGCTTTAAATTTTAATAAGCGGATAATTTAAAAAAGTATATTATGATGATAAAAAAGACTCAGTAAAGCCATGTCACAACGTGCTGTTTGACTGGACCACACAAAATTGTGCACTTTTGTCAAATCCCTTGGTGATTTTAAAACAACTTTGTACCACTTACCCCAACTACATCTCTAAATTAATGCTAGCATTTTTTAAATACGCCCAATCACTCATTCTTCATAGCAATTATAACCCTTGTTATGAATACGTCTCAACATAAAATAAGAAAAAATATCTTGTCGTATAACTTCATTTTAAATGTATTAGTATTACTTGCCAGTAAATGCAGCGTATCCCAAAATATCAACTTATTTAAAACGAAAAAAGTTTTTTTTTAATAACATACGTGGTAAAACCCGTACTTTTATAAGATGTATTAAAAAATATTTAGTAAAATCTGTTTAAATATTTAGTAAAAGTCCAATTATTAGTATTTCTCTATTTGTAATAATGAACTAATGACTTTGGAGTATTAATTGTCAGGCGTAACCATTAAGGCAGCATATGTTAATGGGCCAGTAGCAACCTACAGCCTTATCAGGCTGTTTATCAGCACTTCGTGTTCCTTAAATGTACTACTAACAAAATGTTTTCCCAGCATTAAATTTAAATGTATTGATCCACAAAGATAATGGTTTTTAAAAATCTGTGAATAATGCATACATGTCAAGCTCCATGCTTTAAAACTAGATTGATGTATATACACATTAAATTTGATCGAGATCACTTTTTTTTAAACTGCTAAAATGTTACTTTCTATGAATAATGTATGATAATTATAGTCATTTTTTGCTACAGTGAATTGGTTATGCTTGTCTCTTAAAATCTTAACAAAAGTATTGACATCGTAAGTCTCACTATTATCATCTTATTTGTCATTTATCTCTGTGCAAATTCCAGAAAACATTAAGGGCCTAAATTAATATCCCTACGTCAATATAAAAAAAGTATTTCAAGGCTTAACTTTAAAGTCAACGTACGTAACAAGTAACTAAAGCTCTTTGATATGTGCACGTTATTATTTCAAGACAAAAAACTTTATTGCGTACGCCAGGTTTAAAGTAACATACTAAGTTTGGCACAACATGGTACAATCTTATTCTCATTTAAGACTTTACGTATTTCTAGAAATGAAGTGAGCAAGAAAGTATAATTTTTCCACCATCTTATTCAAGGTACTATTTCTTATAAACTATAACTATTTTTAGATAATTTGTATTTCTTGTCTTATTCAGACAATACACAGTTATGTCTAATTTTTAATATGTATAAATGTCTTGAATCAGCGATTTTTTAGGTTTATTGAGACTGACGCGGACTATTCAGCAAAACGTTACAGGGAGAGCTTTTATTAAAAAAAATTAAGATACTTCGTGCATTAATTTTTTTCCTTATTAAGAACAACTTATTTATTTCCGGACTTGCATTGTACATCTACATAATTTTTTTTTTTTTTTTTTTTTTGAACAAAACAGTAATAAAACTATCGGCCAAACCATTTCATACGAAGTTATTTTTCATACCAAAAACATTTAACAACAACTATGTTTCTGCAGTCTAGGACGTCACAATAAGTTTCAAACAAATCTCCGAAACGTCTATTGCTTAAAACGGTTCAAGTCCTATCTTTCTCATGGATTCAGCCTTTTTGTATACACTGCAAACATAATAATTATAATAATTTACAATAACGAAGCGCATTACATGATTTATATTAATTATGTTTTCTTCATTCTTAACTTTATAAAAATAAACCTATAATTGAACTGGATACAACTTGTAAAATAAACCAATCTGTTAAGTTATAGACTACACTAAGAATTCGATTTAAAAAAAGTAATAATAATCATTTATAACAGTGATAGAAGAAATTTGCTCTATAATGTAAGCGGTTTTACTTTCGAACTTTTTGTCTTCTGACAGTAAAACAAAGTATTCATCAAAAGCATTGTCTAATGTATAATGAGTATGCTGATAGCTGCATAGTTATAGTATTTTATGTTAATACCAAACGTCTATGTCATTTGTTTATTAAACAATTAAAAGAAGTATCTATACGATAGTCAAAACCTAATTATCAACCTTAATATTTGAAATTCATAGTCAGAAATCTAATAATTACCAATTATTTATATTTTACAGATAGTATGGTACAACTACTTTTATAAATTATCATTTGCAATTATAAAAATTGATCCAAATTATATAAACAACCTTTCCAGCTTATTAATCTTACCATAAAGATTCAAAAAAATATTTTTAAATAATAATGCTTTCGTTTATTATGAATAAGCAAAGATGTATTTTTTTAAATAACAATATTTTTAGTGCAAATAAAGTTCCTCTGACATTGTTGTAGTTTTATTTGTAAAAGTGGTAAATTGATAAATACTACACTTATATACAAACACATTCTTATATAACATAGTTAATTCCGTAGAGAATCCCACAAAAACTTTTCACAGCCCTCTACATCTTTTCACAATAACTTAACAACTAAGCATAAGCTTAGGCTT
This sequence comes from Copidosoma floridanum, assembly GCF_000648655.2. The sequence continues at coordinate 503,403 of NW_019384291.1, read as the reverse complement.
CGGCTTAGCAAAATTTTTGTCCAAACCATTTACAACCCGTATGTACTCCCACACTTTACCACATCATTTTTCTTAGAGCACCATCACTACCATATACCGCAGTCCCCACACAATTTTCGTGGAATCTCACAGATACCCAACTGACTATCATGGGCGTCAACATCTACATATATATTTGTTAAAACCAGCCTGTTGAGGTAGCTGACATATAGCAGCGAGGGGAAGTTGGGGGTGGTGAGAGTCTTCAAGAAATCGGTTCTTGAGATTGAGCAATGGTAAGCACCCTGTGATAGAGACTCTAGGTGTGGTGAAGCAGTACTTCTGCTGAACTCCGATGCCACTGTCGGAGCTAGCACCGTTGGAGTGTTAATAATCTTTAAGTCTAAAGTTTTATTTTTGCTGGAAGTCCCGAAACTCACACCTGGCTTTTTTTTAACCCTTTAACGACGTTTTACAGAAGTAACAAACACTGGCATCGAATGGTTTGTTTTGTAGCGTTGGATTCGTAAACTTATGTCAACCTTTGTTTTAGTGTTTTTTGAAACAGGTTATTATATCATAGCATGAGCCACGAGTAGTATTAAAGACTGAACTTTTTCTTAGCTGAAGAACTTTAATATCAAAACATTTTTTACATTAAAGCTCAATTCAATCTGTTCCATTTTTAGCTGTAGTATTTCTAATGTAATCTGTTCAAATACAGCAAAACTTATTTGTATCTTTAGAACATTTATGATTTTTAGATCCACCAGAGCTTCCAGGATAATGTAAAAAGAAAGTTGTAGTAAGCCGTAAAAATATTAAATCTCCACACGTTTAGAATCCTGTTCAGATTGCAGGGAAATCAGCCGTGATAACACTCATACCTCAACAGGCCTATGCATAGAAGTTTTCTGACTTTGACAAGGACAACGTCATTTTATCGTCAGACACACTACGGTATCATCATCACATTCCAGCACTTCCCTGTAAGACATTGCACCTTCACTGGCTTTATAACTACGAAGAGCTAAACCAGAAAATCATTTCCCACATCTCATTTTCTAAGCAGTTGTCATTATGGTCTACATACTTTATATCAGTAGGTTTTTGAGGGTACTTAGTACCGCATTCAGATAAAGTACCTATAACTTATGATACCAGCTTTGTGACAAGTAATAAAAATACTTTGGATATCGATCCAAAATTAAATACCATCCAGGTAGTATGCTAACTAAGGAACCACGTACATGGGGCACTTTGAGTTCACCGCGCGAAACGAAAGCAATCATTCAACTTCTAGCCCAGACTAACATCTAACTGAAACACATGCTGGATAGGAGTTCTGACACGTTGGTGCGAACGCGTACGCAATTGGAAGCATTTCAAACAAATGATAGAGCTCGGATTCAATTGTTGAAGGAGGCCCTGCATAACACGTGTAATGAGGTATCTCCCTATCAGAGGAGTAATCTTCAGAAGATCGGTAATAGTATGATATCAGCAGCAAAAATAGAGTTTTTTTTTTTAGTGCCACTGCGTTTGAGTACTCATCGCAATTTATTTGTGAATTGGACGAGTACATGTGGGGCATAAGGGTTGGTCGTAAAAAATTTAAATATGTTGTTGTCCAACCGTTAAAATTTACAGCAGCAGATTGGTGGGCTTTCGTATCATATTATGTCCATGACTTTGACGATTTCCCAGAATTTTTTAACGCTTAATATTGAAACAAGGAAACCTAGATGTTGATTTGATGGGAGCTCAAATTCAGGTACTTACTATATAGAGAAAAGGAACTATTTATGATTCTATCCTATATCTTTGTAATTGAGCCCGATATTTCACCCAAGCACCTACTGAGTTTGAGATGATGCATCAGTTTGCGCATAAGAGACATAAGAACAATCACCGATTTAATGTGAATGCTGGATTCTCCTTAGGTGATGAGTGGATTCAATTAACCCTACAAACAGGATCAGGGAGTTTGTTCGCGTTATAATTTTAGAGACGTTTCTACGCCGTACGTCGAATTAAGACATTCAAGAAGTACTTTTTCACTCAATTGCGATTAACAAATCTTCTTGAACCGGTAACAGTAACAATAATAATTTTATCCCATCTTATAATGATCGTAGTAATTTTAATCGACCAAATTCCAATTAAAATAAACCATGTAACAACAAAATATTGCCTCAAAACTGGTGTGAGCGTGGGTAGGTAAATAAGGTCGACGTTACGCCGTCGGAAAACTAGACAACGTTTTATTTCATATTGCCCTAATCTGTACAACGTTGACAATGAGGGTAGTTTTTTTAAAGAGGAAGAACTATGTTTGGGTGCTTTAGGTGGTCTTGTCAAATTAGACTTTATTAATGAATTTCTTGTACTGACTAATTAGGAACGATACACTTTGGTGGATATTTATTTAGTTAATTTAGCTATTAGAGGAAAATTGTTAAGCAAACAAGACTATCAATATTCTGCTTGTTGTCAATCAGTTAGCTACTAAGATGTTATAGTGGACTTAGAGGGCGTTATAATTAACGCGTTAATCGATACTTGTAGCCAATCTACGTGCATTTTAGGTCAAGTATTTGAACAATATAAAAATAAATTCAAAAATTGTGTGTCTTTTTTAGTAGTAGCGTTACAAGCAACAAGATTCGTTGGTAAAAGATCTGGTAAGATTAAAAGTCAATTTTATTTTATTGCTAGGATTGGTAAGGGCATTTTTGAACTCGATTTCCTGGTCGTACCCAATCTTGTCCAAGATTGTCTCATCGGTATATATAGCCAAAAAAATACAGTTGGTGATTGACGTTGGCCAGGAATTATTACATTTTGGCAATAACGGCACGGATTTCACCATTTCATATAAATTAGAGGATTGCCTTGAGGATGATACCACCTTTGTACATTTGATCGAGACTCTTAATTCAGGATTCAGAAATAACGTTTCACATTCTCGTACTGTAAGAAGATATCAAACCACGAAATCTTAGAGCAGGTCAATTGATTAACTGATTTAATGATGGATAAACAAGTCTTATTACAGAAATTGGTAAAAAAATACCGTTTAATATTCAGCAATTATCCTGGACGTTTTAGGAATTTTGAATACATTCTTAAGTTCAATGATCCTTTAATATTTTTATTAAAAATTACTCGGTCCCTATGCAACTTCTGGACGAAGTCAACAAAGAGGTTAAGCGCATGCTGGAGCTCTGTATTATTGAACCGTCCAATAGTCAATATATCAACCGTCTCAGACTGGTAAATAAAACGCATGGAAGTGTTTGGTTATGTCTTGACGCAAGAGAGATTAATAAATACCTGCAAAATGATAACGATAGTGTCTTTGATATTGACGATTCATTTCGCTGGTGCAACGAGATTTTTTTTATGACTAGTATTAATCTGACCACAAGTGTTTGGAAAATTTGATTAGATGAAGAGTCTATAAAATATACGACTTTTTTGCATAGGGGACGTACGTACCATTCTTGTCGTGTACCCTTTGGTTTTCCAATTAGTAGTCCTGCTCTATCTCAGGCGTCAAAAGTTATCTTTAACGAAGTATCAGGTTTTGTGCCTGATGTTGTCAATAACTGGTATGTGTGTCGTGGACTTTCAAAGAGCACTTGTTTTATTTAGACAGATTATTTAATATCATTATACAAACAGGTGTTCTTCTTAATTTTAACAAAGTCTAATTTTTCAGATAAGGTGGCTGCAATAAAACAGTCTTATTTTCCTAATAACGTTAGGGAACTCCAAGCATTTAATGGACTTATTAATTTTTGCGCTAAATTTAAAAGTGAACTGACGCAACATCTCCAACCACAGCTCAAGTTACTCCGTGGCACAAGTCGTTGACATTGGAGGGAAGCGCCAGCAATAGCTTTCCTACGGAGTAGGAATATACTCATGACTAATATGATGTTAGCCCACCTACGACTAAAGTGACCATTTGCCTTGTACACTGATTCTTGTAATGTAGGTTGAAGAGCTCTTTTATGTTAACATAATGAATCTAGTGAAGACCACGTGGTTTACATGACCAGCCATACTTTAAAAGGGGTCAAAGTCAACTATTTTACTACTGAACTTGAGCTCCTCATGATTGTTTGGTGCTTGGAAAAGTTATGATTATTTTTATTGAAAGCTCGAGTAGTTATAAGAACTGACCTCTGTGCATTGCCCTATTTGGTTTCTCACAGAAATTTGACTGGGAAGCTTTAGCGATGAATGCTTGTCGTTAAAAATAACAATATTAAAATTTACCATATCAAGGGTGCAAAAAATGAAGCGGCTAATGCTTAAAGTGGACAAGCAGAGGCTAATAAAGTGAATATCAGCGATCAATTTTTAATTTTTACTTTAATAGCTCATTATCTCTAGCACATCGATTGTCGTGGGTCTCAAGAACTTAGGGGGTGTGCAGGATAAAGATCAGAAGATTAAGAAATTGAAGGACAAAGTGCATTATAACAATGGATTTAAAGGATATTTATACGATAAGAACATCCTTTATGAATTCGTGAAAAATTGTCGGAAGGTCATTTTGTCGGACACGTTTTTTAAAGAACTCGCACAGAAAATCCACACGGTTTACGGGCACATTGGTACGAACAAAGTGTATACACATGTTGAGTAAATTTTTTGTAGCTCTAAAACTTAAACAGATAGTCGCAAGGGAGATCCTGTCTTGCAAGTCATGTCAAAAAGTCAAAACGTACACTGGGCTGACAAGATTTGAGATGTACCCCACTATTTCCAGTGGCCTACATGATCTATTATATATCGACTATTATGGACCATTGTCTGCATGACGGTTGACGTTTTTACTAAATTTGCTGCCTTATATTTAATTAGGAGGGCAACTACAACAATCTCGTTAAAACGACTAACTCATTATTATTTTGTTAATCCAGGTAAACCTAAATGGATCCAAAGTAATCATGGAATGCAGTTTACGTCCAAAAATTAGTCTGAAAACTTAAACAACAAGGAATTCTGCCGGTTTTTGCGGCGATTCGTTACCCACAAAGTAACGCAGTGGAACGTGCTGTCAAAGGGTTAGGTCTTTTTTTTTAATTATTGATTGTCGGTAAACATAGTGGCTGGGTACAGTGCGAACTATTAATACAAAATCTTACGAACGAAGCTTACCACGAGACTATGGAATCCACCCTTGTTAAGTTACATTTAAATAAGAAACCTACTTAGTTTTAGGAAAACTATCTGACAGGCCAACCACAAGTAGATGTTGATCGGGAACAGAATCTTATTTTCGCTGCAAATCGGATACGAAAGAAAGGAATTATGCGTGCAAAAAAATACAATCAATCTCGTAGTTTACAATGATACCAGCTATACGACTCCGTTTTAGTTAAGGCATGTAATTTTTAAATTGCTGTATCCTGAATAACCACAAATTTTCTTCATCCTTGGGAGGGACTGTTCTTAATAACGCGTATCATTCATAATGCAACTTATAAACTTTTAGATCCCAAGCGTCCCAAAGTTCGTGGGATATACTACAGGTCCAAGTTACAACCTTATTATAATGGGGGGTGAGCGCAGAAAGTGGCAGAGGTTCAATTGGAGAATCAAGTTTTTAAGGTTAGAACTGGTCCAGATTCAGAAGCGTTTGGCAGCCATACAAGCACAATTCACTACCACAAAGACTGAATCAAGTCCAATTGCTCTCTCTAATGACTCCGACGGTGACGTTTTGGTCTTGGATTTTAACGAACCATGGAAAGAGCTTGACAGATTAAACACAAGTCAGTAGTTCTTAGGATTTAAGAATGAGAACTATGAATATTACTTTCTGTCACTTTTTTGTCCTATTCCCCTCCATGATTTATTTTTGTGTCACCCAACACATTTTCTTCATAACTTGATTTCAACATGCTCTCTGATCAAGTTGCGCTGGTATCTTCGCTTACATTGTTTTAAGTAGCATGAAAAAGGTACACCAAAGTATCAGGCGATGTTTTCAGCACGCATTGCGAAACGTTAAGCGAATGCTCAGAACTGAAGCCTGATACCAAGCTAAGAAGATAAGGCACCGTACTTACCACTGTGCCCATTAGGAAATGCGAAAAGAACAACAGAAGGATGAACGCCGTTATAATCTATACTACAGTCCCAGTTCGTTAAATTCTTTGAAGGTCCAACTCCGCCATAAACCTACCTGGATCAATGGCTCAATAATCCGTGAGGTATCGACTCAAAAATTTGAGTCTGCGGTCCATGACGCTTACCGTCAATTCCGTACACAGAAACAGAAAAGATGTTCGAGGGACCGTCTCAATTGCATATTCTTGGATCAATGTAAAGAACGTCTTCGTTGTAAACACATCATAAGGAATATGCAAACTGGAGCATGCATCGATTTAATGGATAAGAGTATTCTACCCCTTTTCTTATATCACGTCTTGCCACCATCTTGTGTTGTCCTTAATGAATGATTTTTTTTTTATAATCATTGAGTAGTTCTATCACTTAACTTTTGTGGATCCCAGCTCATCATGCGTCAAACCCAGGGTCCCAATCGTTCTCAAGCCCTCAAGGACTTAAGGCGCATCCAAGTTCACATCGACGCATCCATCAAGCAGGAACAGCGGCGCAGTTCCTTCCTAAGACGTAGGAAGTGGTATCGCCAGCAGAAAAAAATTTATCGGCATTTTAAGAATCCTACGCCTGAGTGGATTGATCTAACTTTCAGTGACAATGAGATTTCCAAGACTGTTAATGTAAAATATACTTTTGACTTCTTTATACTTCTTTATTGGATACTGACTCTATCTGTTTGAAGAAGATTTAGTGGGCTCGTCTTGAATGGAAGAATTCAATTGCATACTTTTCTTTTAATGTGAAAACATTTTATACGAGGTTTGAACTCTCCGCTTATGCAGTGAAAATTTTCAAAGCGTGCAGTTTTTTTTTGTCACGCCAATATAGATAAACTAAGACTGGACTCTCTTTCTCCCTTTACTAACGAGAGCTGAATTAACCCTGCTGCCAGACAAAATACATAGATGTACTATATCATATTCACCTACAAGCAGCTTAATATGCATGCACACGACCACATACACACACATGCTGTGCATGACGCCTGCTTGACAAGTGGAAACTATGGGGAGTGGAGAGCACGGCGTGTATATTTATATCAGTGCAGAGCAGAAGCAGCCAACTACAGGAAGGTAGAGAGAAAGATTTTGATTTGATTTAAAAGCTTATTAATTGTGCCAAGGGTGATACACCTGAATGGCAACTACTAATAAACAAAGATTTTACTATTCTTACAATGTCTACAACTTTTGAACAACTATTACAATTCTCACAGAATTTGAAAAATTTAATTTTTACATGGCTAACGGTTTAACGTGCTATACCCGTACATGCATTTTAATACGTTCAATTTTATTTATACTAACAATACACCCGCAGGCTCATACGAAACATAAAGATTTATGGTGACGATGATATCTTCAATACAGTCAAATTAATATTGTCATAATCATATTCATAAGCGCCTTTTACTATTACTAAAACATGTCTACGTGCTTAGTGATTTGTTGCTTCGTTTTTCCAAGTAAAAACGATAAATTGTTGCCTTCAAAGCGTCCAGCAAATCAATCTGCCTTATACGTAAGGAAATGGTATACTACAGTCACATAGCACTTTGGGAGAAGGCTGATGCACACGACGACAGCGATGCAGGGGGGATCAGGAACGTTGGCCAATTATGACGGGCGGAGCAGTGGCACTCATCCGTAAATCAAGATAGTAGACCAAGCAAATACAATCGCTTTCTTTAGACCATGAGTTTATAGACAAATACCGCAAAAAATTACTTCCATCTGAAACTCGGTCGCAGCCAACCCAGCCTTTTAAAATATTAAGAGAGTGATGCATTTCACCTCAGTCTAAAAATATACTGGACAACAATATTACGCAGGCGATCCAGCTTGGTAGCCAGGCATGCTGAGAATCTCATGTATACCAAGCAGGAATAACCAAAATGGGGCACAACGAGACTCACTCCAAGAATAGCCCTGAGTTGAGGTGAAAGAGTACCACTTCTACACCAAAGACGATACAGCATCCCATGTATCCTCGAGTACACTGCCGCCATATGAGCGTTTCAAGAGAGGTCTCTCGTCACGATTACCCCCAAGTCCTTAACCAAACTCATGATCGAAATCACTCTACCATCAACTAGTAGGGTCAGCATGGCATCAATGCCGATTCGCATTAAGTTCTGACAGATAGCCAGAAGTATAGCACGCATTTTTCCGAAGTGAAGTTCAAAGCAAAAATCAGATGCCCAGGCCATAACTCTCTCGATGTCCTCATTGAACCTTCTCACAGCCCCAGAGACCTCAGAGGACCTGCACCGAATATATGCCTGCAAGTGATCCACAAAGAGTATGCCTGTACTAAGGCACAACACCACCAGAATGGAATTAATTACTTATAAGAACGAAATCGGTTCCAAAAAAAAAACGTAGGGCACACCCAACGTGCACGGAAGAAAATCTGTTTGGGCTTTATCCGTACCAACAACCACCTGTGATCGACCACACAAGTACGAATGAAACCACTTAATAGCGTCCACAAAAAAGTCCATCCCGCTCATAGCTCTCAGCAAAACTGAGTGGCTGATAGAATCAAATGCACTCCTAAAGTCGAACAGTACCAGTATCGTTACCATGCCAGATTCCATCCTGAGGCGAACATCCTCGGTCAACTTAAGGAGAGCAGACTGTGTATTGTGGCTCCTCCGAAAACTCAACTGAATAGGCAAGAGCAACCTTCCGCTCTCCAGATATGCCACCACCTGCCGCGACACAAGGACGTCCTGGACCTATGCGACATAAGCCATATTTTCTATCGGACGCACATCAGAAGGGCCGATGGGTTGCGCTACCTTGGAAAGCGGGACAATTATGCACTATCGACACAGCACCAGATACCTGCAGGACGCAAACGAACTATTGATAAGGCTAGTCAGGAATGGCACAATTACCGTAAGAGAGCCACAAAAATACGACAAAAATACGACAAGACCCATTAAAGCTTCTACCCCACAAAAGGACTGTGTAATGAGTAATTGCCTGGAATACCTCCATGTATGACACTGGAGCCCAGGTAAAACCATCATTTCGAGAAAGAAAAAGTGAGAAAAAGAGAGAGAGAGAAAGAGAAAAAGTGTGTGTATGTCTGTGTAGACATGCGCACGTGTAGTGCACTGCAGCACTCAACAGTCGACAGTATCGACCGTTGACATATACATTCGAGAATGACTGTCCATAGTGCTACGTGTTTACCATGGTAGCATTAGCACTGGCACCACCATTGACTGGAAGGCTAGGCGTAGGTGCCAGTATAAAACGTAAACAAGTATGAGGTTGACATAGTAACATAACAATCTTTTATTGAATTTAATATCGCAACAGAATTAACTGGAATAAATATCTAACCGTATAAAGAAGGCAAGTGTGTTCAAAGTAAAGCACATACATATGTGTAGTATTCTAAAGCAGAATTAAATACTACTGAATATTTTGCTCTCCACTTTCAGTTTTCAGCCTTAACCGTAATATATCCCAAAAAGTGAGAGTCGTAATTGTGAGGAATAAAAAGTCGTGTGATATAAGGTATCACTGCTATTGCGTTGCAGGTACTCTTGGAAAGTGCAGGTATTGCCTTGCCGTGTTATTGTAAGGTAATTTCTGGTATAAATATTTCAATGCCATTAACTTACTCGTTTCTATTATTTGAATTTAGAACCTCATCAATTAATATTGGAAAAACATAGTTTACTGTTGTCAAATAGCAGTAGAGATAATAAAAAAATTTAGTTAATAAAATGTATGAATATGTGCTTAAAAATAAAAATAACGGGTTGGTTAATATTTTCGTCATAACAGCTGTATTGAAGACATTACAAGAACAGTTTGAGAATCTAGTTTTTGGTCAAAATTTAAGTACTTCACATCTTTAACTTTCTTTTGAAGGTAGTAGAATTGAGAAATGGGCATCAACTCATACATTTTATCAACTGTAGTTTTTTAATATCTTTATTGCAGTTTGACATCAGTGCAAGATACTATGCCTCTTCAAAATCAGTTTATGAGATTCTAAATCTAAATAACAGGAATAATAAGCTTCATAGCATGGAAATATTTATACCTAAAAAAATAGCTTATGCTTTCACTTTCCAAGAGTACCAGCAACGTTAGAGCAGCAACACTTCATATCACACGAATTTTTATTCCTTACAATAACTACTCTCTTTTGCTGTGGTATACTATGATTAGGACTGAGAAGTGTAAGTACAGAGCAAAAAATTCAGTTGTATTTAAAGTCTGCTTCACGATACCATCCATAAGTGTGTGCTTTACTTTGTACGCACACTCACCTTCCTTATACGGTTAAATTTTTGTCCTGATTTATTCTATTACATTATTGAATTTAATAGAAAGACATTATGTTACTATTTTGACCTTATACTTTTTACGTTTTATATTGGTATCTGTGTTTACCCTTCCAGCTGATGGTGCCACTAGTGCTTATTCATAGCATTTTTCTTTTCTTATAATGGCGATTTTTTGGGAAGGATTCAACTAGGGGGCTTGGTGCAAGGTTTGCACATGGGGTTATGCGCAATACATTCTGGAGGATAAAGTAGCAAAATTCGAGCACTTAGGGTACCAAGGTGGTCAGTCATATCAAGAAAATAATAGAGGTAGAAAAGAGGTAAAAAGGTAGTCTGTAGTGTTCCCGGGGTGACTTCAGGAGCCTTTGACTCATAGTCGCATTTCGTTACCGGTACTGAAGCGTGAGTAGTGATCTTGGCTTAGCCACGAAGCTATTTACTTTGTTCTTGAGTTCATTGAGTTATGTAGGTGATAAAACCATAGTTGATTTATACATTCACTGTATGGTGGCCTCTGTGCTAGCTAAGTAGTGCAGGTAAAGTTTTCGCTTTTTAAATTGTTCGCTAAAACTGTAAAAAGAAATTTTTCTCCTAAAACTGTGCCTCTTGTCTATCTGAACATATTTGTCCGTTACTTCTTCTTACACTGTGCCTCCGTTTTTTGTCCGGAATCGTGATTTGTTATTAGAGTTGAGTTAATGAGACCATCGTGAAGATGGCTTGTGATCCAGAAGATTTATTGTGAATAATTAATCGAAAATACTTTTTTATTTAGTAAAAATACTTAATGGGAATTATTTTGAATTATTGCATTGAATTTAAAAGAGTAAGAGTTGTAGATAAGTGATTTTGTTAAGTAAAATTGAATTGGTGTTATATGTTGTTTATTTCTGACTATAGTGTATTATTGCTGAGCAGCGTAATCAAATTGTTATGAATTGTGTCCCGTGGAGCATTTTTACTAAGACAAAAAATGAGATATTTATGATTCCGATAACTTAGTCTTGAACGAATGATCCCAGCAAGTATAAAATTAAATTATTTTTATCACTGAAATCTAATTTATTTTTACATGCTGCACACCTCAATGGTCTTCATTTGATTTTGTTTCTTATGAAAATTCTCTTTTTCTAATCAAGTACAATTTATCTTGCCCAACATTTCTTATTATATACTGACATTAATTGTTTTACGTTCTAATTACAAAGCACATGTTTATTTCTATCGTTGGTTAAAACATTCGAAAGCCGACTGTTTTACGGTGGCAAGTCGTAGGTCCCTATTATTAGTGTCGACCCCACCACTTTTTCTCGTCTAAAAAGTGGGAGCTTTCATACCCTAAAAACTTTAAATCAGTAGTAGAATGGTACTTTTTTCCTTCCAGTTTTTACATTGAACCCTGACCATAAAACAACAATGAAGACTTATGTCAACGTAAATCATCCTTTACATAAGGTCACTAAACCATTGTAAAATAAAGGAAATTTGAAGGAAAAGCACATGCTTACAGATTTAAATGCTTATACACATTAAACTGTAAGTGCTATTTACAATAGTGATTCATTTACTAAAAAACCTCACAAATCACTTAACATAAAAAAAAATTTTCAGACTCTTTCTACTTTTAAGATGAAATTCACTAGTTGTTAAGCAGAAAATATTTCCTTAGGAACATTGCCAAAAAGCGATAATCATATACAAAACATTAATCCAAAAAAATTATGTATCTTCTACCGTTGGATATAAAAGACACAGGAAAACAAAGAGAACTTCATAACTATTTTCCTTTATTAGGTATCCTAGAATATTGTTACGCCACTAGAGATTAGCAAGAAAGATTATCCCAAGGATATGTAAAACACATTGGTACTAAAAGTGCTATTCTAGCATGGCAGAACGATGAACTTAAGTATCGCATAAGAAACGCAAAACCAATTAAAAGGAGTGAAAAACGTAAAATGAACAAAAAATTAACTCACCCTTTATATCAATGATAAGTTTAGTTAATACCATGTCGGAGACATGCCATTACATGCAGAAGACAGCGATGTACACAAATTTCGGAAACAAAGCCGACCTCTGCTAAAATCAATGATTTACGAAAAAAAATCAATAGTACCAGAAAATGCGCCCAATAATTAAACCTTACCATTGAACAATCTATATGCAACGTCAAGAAAATACATTAGTTAGTTCTGAGATCTCGATTTAAAGCTATATAAAATCAATGAAAAAATTTATATCAAGTTAATTACTATCGTCACGTATTTAAACTGTATTGGTACTTACAGATGTAACACAATTCTTTTGTTTCCTCAACTGCATTATGTTCTCTAGTTTTATCTTCAAAGTTTATGGAAGAAAATGTATGATTTTGAGTTTTGTGTATTAGAAAAAAAAAAAAAATTTTAAGGCTTTGAGTTCCAAAAGCATGTTGTTTTTTATAACAGCCGCATATTACTATGTTCCGAAATTTTCGGAATTATAAGCTTTAGCATGTATTAATATTAGTTTTTATACTGTATTGTGCATCTGCAAATATTTTGATACACAATGATGAGTCATAATTGCATATATCCATCTATTTCCTGAAAATCATCTAAGAGTTTTATGAACACAATTTTTTTTACTTATTTACACTCCACGCATAACCTGTGAATTATTACAATTATTAACAGCACGAAATATTCCACAACAGTACTCATACACATACATGTATCAATCAATGATTATCGTCTTACTCATTATATTATACTCTGCACCATTAGAGGCCGCTGATGCAGCGACATCATTGATAATGGGACTCTAATTAGTGTCAATAAATACTATCAGACAGGAGATACCAATATTGGTACGTCTAAAAGCGTTTTTGAATAAAACACCCTGCAATGTGCTGATGACAGGACAAATCCAAATTGAGTGATAGACACCTATGTCTAGACTATAACAGTCTAGATTCGATAAAAAAACTACTACGATCAAAGCGTGTGACAAAGAGAACGAAATATCTATTCTTTACTTTGTACGAGTAAGACGTACAAATAGGAAAATTTATGTTCTCATAAGGAAACCTTATTATACTAAAAACTTGATGGAGTTCTTAAAATATCCGTATGGGATACAAGATATTAATTTTTTTTGCAAGACCTAATACGGGAAAAACATTTCACCTGTTCATATCAAATATGGTACGCAAGATGAAGCTAAGGCAATACGGAAGAGAGTTGCACATTGCATCACATCCTCACAAAAAAAACCTAATGCCATGACCAACATAACTACAACCACAACCATAACGAATGTGCTACTCATTGTAAACATTTCAAGCGGCACGACTGTAAAATTATTTCTAAAATGATGAAGGTACCGGTCATAATAATAACCAACTAGATAGATCAAGTACCTGATGACTTTTGGCCCACTACACGACACGATAGATGATGGAAACAATTTATACATGGCATTTTCTACGTATTACACTAAAGAAGCAGAAATCAGGTCATATAAGGAACTTTAAGATCATATTGTTCAGTATGTCAATAATTACTAGACACGCCATCAAGAGCGAAGCGTAACAATACATACGTCATGTGGAAGACATATATACAAATGTGATTTGTAATTACGAAGTATGTTGTGTACAATGAAAATTGACATGGAAACCAGATTCAATGTTTGCAAAAAAAATATTAGCCATGTTAAATATGACTGGTACCAGGACCTTTATTGTAGAAGAACACTTGTCTTCAATGTTAACGTGAACTTAAGTGAGACGTCATGCAAAAATAGAAAATCAAAAGAAAAAAAAAAAAAGACGAAGGTGAAAAATAAAAGGAAGAATCAAACTTTTTTTGAACAGAAATATACAGATACCTTCACTCACATATCTACCATCAAACCTAATACAATCATTTTACCATCCAATGCCCAAATTATTAACCTAAATTAAGCCAAACTTCATTTTAAGAAATAAGTTTCTAGAACTTAATATAAACATTTGTACTTTAGTTCATACACTTGTTTTGTGTAACACTTAAGAATAAGAAAGAATTAAAATATAAAATTATGTTTAATAAATCTTCGACATTTGCCGAGGACAGCGATAGTTTTCAAAAAAAGAAGGCTGGTAAATAACGACTTGCGTGACAACTTTCAAGATATTTTGATTTTTGTGGGTCATGAACTTAATACTGTGTAAAGCTAAGGCTAAAGGGTGCCAGAACCTGCCAGTCCTAACATCTGTATACCATTATATAAGCTGTCTGATATGAAATGGTACATGATTAATAATTACTAAATCATCAAATAACAATGTAGAGGGAGAAATAATTACTGAAAAAAAAATTAGACACACAGTTTTCATTTCAAGAATAACTTTAAACACTGGAAATACCTCTTTACTACGTTTTATTTTGTATCGTAAACAACTCCCAATAGTTGTGGCATTTGCTATAACCATCAATAAACTTTAAGGTCAAAGTTTTGATAATGTAGGTTTGTACTTAAAAAAACCATTATTTTCTCACGGCCAATTATACGTAGCTTTGTCAAGACGCAAAAATAAAAATAAAATATTTAGTTAAGTAGAAAGAGACAATAATTAAGGAATCGAAAACATTATTTGGAAGGAAATTTTCAATTATTAAGCTTACTTTAACTAAAAATTTTTAATTATATGCATTGACAAGACTTATCACATTTGCTTAACTCACAATCTCTTCGTAGTTATGATTTAGCTTTTTTAGGTAGCTTATTTACGTAAGCTACAGAAATAGGGCGATAACTCCATGGTTTTTGCTATTTGACAATAACGTAAGGTTTTTATTCGTATCTGTACTTATATTATGTCATATAAACACATGTTGTGAATTTTACCCTTTACATTGTTCTGTAATAATATTAATGAAAAAAGTTCAATGCACTGAGAGTTTTATATTAACTAATGAATAAGATTATTATTGTATTATTAAAATACTACAATCTTTAAATATGCTTTCACCGAAATAATCATAATAATTTTTTGTAACATTAATTTAAATTTACATAGTTCAAATTATACACTTAAAAAATCATCAGTAAGTATTAGGCCCACCCATTTGCCTCCTGGGCAATGTGTCAAGATAAATAAAAAAATGTCTTTGTTTTAAATATATTAAGAAAAACTTCAAACAAAAATTGAATATGTACATTGCATAATATTAAACAATTTCTGAATGGCACATACTATATAATAAGAGAAGCATCATATTTAAAAAGATAATGTATGTCAACTTCATAAGAAGCATTTGAGGTGGGGGGTGCGTTGGGTTTGGTGGGAGTCAATAAAAATCGTGCTAGCGATCGGTGGGGGTCAGAGGGGGCCTGTAGATGGTTGGTGGGGGGTTTTAGTGATAATCCGAAGAGATTTAAATAACGGATAAACCAAGTGGTTTTGACTTCATTTTGTGGAGGGTCTGTGGGGGGTGTGTAGGGGTTGGTGGAGGTCTATTGAAGATCTGTGGGGGGGGAGAGGGTCATGTAGAATGACCCACGCAAATAACCATGTAACATAGATCGATGTATAATACTCAGTCAAAAATGAATCTTAAATTATCGTTTTGCATGTGGTAATTGCTTCTCAAGTGTTTGACATCACTTAAGAAGAGATCTAGCTTAAGTTCCAGGCAACTAAAATATGTCTACTAGAACACAACACTAGCCTTTTGAGGATGGACATTAAATTGTCCATCATTTTAAAAAATTAACTAACAACCGTTGAACTGTCCCTTTTGTTTTAAGCTTTTGACTAATTGACTATGGAAAAAAAATTTAAACTTAAAGGAGTAACATGTTCTAAAATGAAAATCAGTTATGTGTTGTATTGTTTTAACAATTTTAAAGGGGGCTTATTAAAAGCTATACGCTAAACCGTACACTCCATGTGGGCTTACATTTATCGAAATCTCCAAAAAAAAATTAAACAGTTATGGCACTCCATTTTGATCAGCGATTATTTTCTCATTTCACAAATCGCTTCTGTTTGATCTTTCTATTATTGACTAATTAAAATAAATATTTTGGATTCAGTTAGGTGCCATTTAGTTTGACATTGACTTTTAATATTTGCTGATATTTTTTTATTAATTAAAACTATTAAGTACAAAAAAAAACTGTTATATGAAATATTTTTATATTGTTAACTTATTTTGTTTTTAAACAGAGTAAACATAATTCAACTTTTAAAAAATACTTACCACAACAAGTCATATGATCCGGTGTTATTTACTATGTAACAAATAATAAAAAGGCCGCCAATACGTGCCAGTAATTCTTTTAGAATAGTAATGAGATTGTCCATCATTTATTGAAATTAACTTACAATTCTTGGGTGAAGTGATGACTTGCACAACTACTTTTCTCCTTCTAAATGATAAAATTTGAAGTCATTCACAAGACTCTTTTTTAACCAGAGTTGTCCCCTGAAAAATCTGACTGATGACTTCGTGGCTCTCAGAAATGTCTAGAGACAATTGAAGCAAGCCACTAAGACTAAGCACATGAAGTCAGCAACTGTCAACTCCATAGTACGTAAGATCCAAAAATTTTGACTAAAACTTTGTGTGAGTTGCATTTCTTTGCGTAGCATGTTAGTCAGAAGCTTGCTGCCGCTTATCAAGTGCACAACTCAATGACCAAAGTTACTTTCTAAGATGTGACTTATAGTTCGCTTCTATCTTTTTTATTTTTTTTTTTTCTTTTTTCAATACAAGTAATTCAAAATAAATTTATTTAAACCAAGCTAAAGAAGGTGAAAGATATTGAAACTATAAACCTCATTTATCCAAAGCTGCTAGAAGAGAAAAAGGTGCGTTAACACGCATATATTGTAAAACCGTTGTTTTTTCTTTTCTATTAATAAAGAAGTAGTCGGACTGTTTACTAATCAGACAGCATATAAAGATGCATAAAACAACAGTCAACGACGTTTGGTTCTAAATTACAGGCAGAGTTTACAGATGGTCATATCATTTAATACATAAGGTAGACATAAAATAGAAAACCGTGGCTTCTCTTGCCTTTTTTNAGCACTTTTATCGAATATTCCGGTGATTTCAGAACAACTTTCTACTACCTACGCTGATTACATTCGTGACGTCACGCTTACAACTCTCACGTACGATCCCACTTTTATTCCTCGTCCATATTCAATACTCCAAATATAACTGTATAGAAAATTAGAAAAAAACCACCCTGTAGTGTAGTCTTCTTCACTGGGGTAGTATTACATGGCAGTGAATGTACCTTCAGGACGGTCATCACACATAGATTTTTTTAACAAATATTATTAAAACGATAAACGTATATATTATTATCATAAGAATACTTTTTTTTTTTTTAAATAAATACCTATAGTAAATAGTACATATGGGCTTGTTATAATAAGGCACATTTTACATTTTAGTACATATTACATTATTGGTTACATATTTAAACATTATTGGATTCAGTACCCTCATTCGTCGGTGCGATAAAGATATAAGGATGTCACGTAGACCACCTTAAAAGTGAAGGATCTAAGTGGTAGGCAATATTGCTGTGGAAGGTCATCCATTTACTTTACGAGGAGAATAGCGTGGTGAAAAAGCACATGTAAGTATTCACAGAGGTATTTGCTCGAAAAAGTCACACTAGGCTGAGAATTGAGCCGTGATCTCCCGCATTCTAACCCACAACCTAGCCAACTGGGCCATCTCATGCCTAAGGAATGTACCTTTTACAAAAGGATATTGGGTACAAAGGATATTGTCATGTCAGGCTCACATTTATCACATACACTGGGGCTTTACTTCAAATATTTTCCTAGTCAATGTTACATACCTAAAGAACGTTTGTATCTGAAAGTTTTAAGACAATTTTTGTGTAGTACCCCTACCTTTAGTGGGGTAGTATTACATGCCAGTGAATAATCTTTCACAACATTCATCACTCATAGATTTAATTGACGGATATTATTTAAAAGTTTAACGTATGTTTAAAAAAGCATAATAAATACCAATGAAAATTAAAGACTGTTTAACTGATCCCTTTTTTAATTGTTTAATTTTCAAAAATAACAATTTAACATGTAACCTTACGGAAAAACCAGGTCAAGTTCGAGTTCTGTGATCTTAAAAGATTTCTTAATTTTCGTTAATATAAAAAATTGTTTTAAATAAACCTATTTAATTTTTTAATACATAATTAAGCTTTTTTTTTTAATTTGCTTAAGAATGCATCAAACAAGGGATTAAGTATGCGTCAAAGCGTGTTTGAAAGTACATCCAAATAAGAAACATAATTTATAGCGTTGCTGCATATATTGGCACTCCTTTTACTTCTCTGATATTTTCTGCCACTAACAATGTAATGAATGTATATATGTCCAAAAATCACACTTATCTTTAATAAAAAAATTGTAAAAGTATAAGACACGAATAGTATTAAGTTTTCTTTTCCTGCAGCTTAAAAAAATTTGTTTTTAACTTAAAAAAAAATATAGAAGATAAGACAATACTAAAAATTGTACTGTATTTCTTGTGAAAGTAACAATTTAATAATGAGTCAACAAATATTGTAAACTAGATAGTTAAGCTGCTCTGCTTAAATAAACTTATTTCTTAGTTTTCTTAAAAGAAATTTAAATAAACCAGTGGACAGTAAATGCTTGGGTACCCAAGTAAGAAATAATACTTCCATAATACTACATGGCAGATAAAATAATTATAAATATAAACTGACCTTGTATGAAACTATATTGTGTACAAAAATGGTGCAATTATCGTGAGAAAAAGTTTACCTACGTTACTTGGGTGTGTGGTTTTAATAAATATTTTGATATTTAATAAGTTAACGATTATAAATAATTTTATACGGCATAATATAATAAAAATAATATATTGGCTGGCCAGTACAAGACTAAGCACTTTTATCGAATATTCCGGTGATTTCAGAACAACTTTCTACTACCTACGCTGATTACATTCGTGACGTCACGCTTACAACTCTCACGTACGATCCCACTTTTATTCCTCGTCCATATTCAATACTCCAAATATAACTGTATAGAAAATTAGAAAAAAACCACCCTGTAGTGTAGTCTTCTTCACTGGGGTAGTATTACATGGCAGTGAATGTACCTTCAGGACGGTCATCACACATAGATTTTTTTAACAAATATTATTAAAACGATAAACGTATATTGAAATAGCATAAGAAATACTTACGAAAATTAAAGCTCGTTGAACTGTGCTATTATTTAGTATACGTTACACTTAAAAAATAGATATTTGATATTTAATCTTATCAAAAAATAATGTTAAATGGCATTTATAAGATTTGTAGGAATCTCCCAATTTTTTGGGTACAAAAAAATACTTTTAGATAAACCTATGGAATTTTCTAATAGACCCACAAGTTTAATTTTAAATAAATTTAGAAAGAGGAGATAAGGTGTGCGTAAAAGCATGTATGTGAGTACATCCACATAAGAAAAACAATTGATAGCTTTAATACACATTAGCATTCCTCTCACTTCTCTGAATCGTTCCCCCACTAACTTTGTGAAGAACGTCCTTAAGTCAAAAAATCACTTCAATCACGAATGAAATAGTTGTAAAAGAATAAATTACAATAAAAATTATTCATTGTATTTATACAGAGTGGTACAGATGCAATTTCTGTCTAAGACATTGACAAACTATTTTTACCTTTAGAAAGGAAGTAATTCAAATCTCTTTGAAAACTTTTTTTTTTTTTTTTTTTTATTTAAGA